>PVJX010002232.1:0-134880 GCA_004027295.1 Dolichotis patagonum | reverse complement strand
CTGGAAGACGAGGCTAGGCTGTCCTCAGAAGGAAACTGATAGCTGGTGTATCACATGAAGAAAAATACAGTAGCAGGCTTCCATCTGTCACATCTCCAGGTCTTGTAAACTAAGGGCTTCGCTCACCTGCACTATGCAGGAAACTCAAGTGTCCAGAGGCTCACTACTTACTAGCAGATATCATCTAGCTTTGTCTGCCCCCACGGCTGTTAATGGAGTTTTTATATAGTCTGTGTGGTGCCTTTTCAAAACCAAAATGAGCAGAAAGGGACATTATACCAAAGTCTCAATGCCTACGCTATTTTATCTATCTATGGTATTTTATTTTATCGGTTGTTATACTTGTGCTCATCCTCTGCTGACTCACACTGTATATTATAGCTACCTATAAGTTTATCTTATTTGTACTATGAGACTTCGAATTCTTGAAGGTGAGGAATACAGCCTGGGATGTTTAAGATTAATAGAGCCTAACTGATAATGTTGCATAGAAAGTATTCATTGAACAAAACATTTTTTAAAAATGCCTGCAGAACCCCCAAGTTATTTTGGATAGCAGAAAATTGTTCTTGCATACTGAATCTTTCACATAAGGAGCTGAATTCTTAGAATAATTAATGGAGACAGTGTTGAGTAAAATACGCTGGATGGTCACCCAAATAATGCTCAAGAAACATGAATTTTTAATTGTTTTGCAAATACCTTGTCCATTTTCCTCCCTGCCAAAGCTGTTTTTCCAGGCTCATCAAATGTCTCTGCACATTTAATACATTCAAGCAGGCTTAGCACAGCAGCTTTGATTGTATATTTTGCATCACCACCTGGTACATACTGTACATTTAGCAATGTGCTTGGCTGAGTTGCTAATCAACAAGAGTATTCTCCTGGGAAAAAATGTGTTTTCAGTTATTGAGAATTTGCATTTTCTACTAATAGAGGCTCCATAACTGTGACAAGTTAATTAATTATACAGGGTGAAAAGTATTAGTTGCTTGTTAGTCATGCTGCTAAATGTATGATTGCCTGCACAAAAACTAGAAAACTTATAATTAGTAAGTTTTCAAAGCTGTAGGTTAGGATTTTATTTTATAACAAACCCTGAGGTTAATGAGTCAAATAACTTGATCCAAAATATTGAGATAATTTAAATCCAAGAACTTTATGAAATACATTTTCCCCAAAATGATTAAAGTATTATGATTAAAAAGTATATTAAAACTGCTGTTCTTAAAGTTTACTTTCTTTTGTGTGAAAACAAATGGTTATCAAAAGGAGCTGGTTAAGATTTAAGGAACTGGTTAAGATGAATATGACAGCCTCATGTGACAATCATATTTTAGAAATTAAACCTCACTTTGGCTATATATTTAAGCACTGCTTTTCCAGAGGTTTTTTGTGAGTGGTTTGGGTTGAAGTAGAAGGCTACTATTTTTACCTAACAAAAGGTATGCAGTGGACAGATTATGTGGACAGATTATTGCTGTGGGCATTGCTGTAGTTTGAAATGTGACTCTTCCCCAAAAGGGCCATGTGTTTAACGGCTTGGCCTCCAGTGTGTGCTGCTGCTGGGTGGTGGTGAAACCTTTAAAAGGTGCACCCTGCCCTGTTTGGAAAAAGTTAGGTCATCAAAGAGCATGTGCTTGAAGATGATAGTTGAATCCCGCTCCTTCCTGCATCTCTATCTTTACATTTTGGCTACCATGAAGTGAAAAGCCCCCCTCTATACCATGTGCTCCCACCTTGATGTACAGTGTTACCAAAGGAACTAAGTAACAGAAATGAGTCAAAATAAACCTTTCTCTCTCTTAAGTTGATTATCTCAGGTATTTTGTCACAGTAATGGAAAACTGACTGGCATAGCCATGTTTGGTGTTTTAACTCCATCATACTGTGCATCCTTCTCTCATCTCCTGGAGCACCCACTATCTTCTTCTGACATGTAGTCCAGGGCAGGGAATTTTGCCATTTCTATTGTAAATGAGCCAAAATAATCATAGATTTTGGAAGAGGTCATGGGGATCAAGAATGCTGAAATATGAGCATCACATTTCTTTCTTGAAAACATCTAATTCTAGCATTTGTTCTTTGTGTGTTTGAGATCTCAGTAGGGAGCTCTCTAGATGATCATGGTACATCTTAGGAACTTGGATTCTTGCTTGTTCTTAGAATCATCAGAACCAAATTTCAGGAAACTTGCTCGCACTCTAACTCATGACTCCCATGTAATCACTTTTCAGATGTCTTTTCTGTATGCCTTCCTTATATTTCTTGATTTCCTTTGTTGAATTTTAAAAGTCTGTGGCCAAAAATGGTTTGCTTTTCTGAGTGTACAGAGCTATAACTATATGTTGACTAACAGTGAATTAACAAACTGAGTTTCAGACTTTCCAATAAACCTCTTTAGTTTATCTCTCTACTACCAGGAAGTACTTTGAAAACTATAATCATAGGGTCAGAGGCATCTTGAAATGCATGTAGTTTAATTTCCTCATCTTACCAGATAAGGAACGTAATCCACAAGGAGAATTCAAGTGACTATTGAAAATTATACCACTAGCTCTTCTGGTTTCTAGAAGATTGGTTTTGCTATCCAATAGATTCCTATATTATTTTTGTGAGACATTTAAAACATAAGGTAGTTTAGGGTATTATATAAGGCCCAAAGCTGAGCAAAAATTTAAATATAAGCTTTGTATAGTGTACGTCAAAAGAAGAGTCAGCTTTATATTTTCAAAAGAGATGATCTATCCTTGAGGCAGGAGCACAACTGTGTTTATCTTTAGCAACACAGGGACTTGAGGGGTGAGGCCACTTACTGTAGGTACCAAACCAAGCATTGCCTACCATGTGTGTTTGGGAATAAGGAATTTAAAGAACTCCTATATGATAGGGGCATGTAGCACTTGCTCACTTCACAGTATTTTTGTTCTAAACTCTTGCCAAATGGTACATTTATTGAATATCTTGATTGACATTCTGGTTTTTAAAAAGCTTCTTCACTCATTCTGTCTTTAGACATGTTTCCAACACAGGCTACTTTCTTGATGCTTGTTTGTCTGTGTGTCTGTTTTGTTTATCTCCATCTTTCAAGCCTGTGTGTTGTGCATCTCCTGGAACATGACTCTGGTCCCCTTGAGAGCCCTTGGTACTCCTTTTCTCCCTCACCTCCAACCAGGTCTTTTTCCATCACTAAAAGGAATTTGCTTTTGGGTGTTTAATCAACACGTGACAATTTTTGTTCTCTCCTTTTCTCATATAAATTCCCTCTTACTAATTCCTCTGTGACTGTCAACACAGTTGCTCTTCCATTTCCCTACCTTACAAACTTACAGCTGGTTCATCTCTTTTACTAATATCCAATATTATTCTATCCCCAACTTTTCTGATTCATTCACTTACAACATCTTTATCTTTATTGGTGCTTGGGATCAAACTCAGGGTTATGGTTAGGCTAAATTTGCCCTCTACTATGGATCTACACCCATAGTACCATTTCCAACATCCTCAGAGATTGGCTGTTTTGTTTTTTTTCTGTGATTTCTACAATAAGTCAGATCTCTCACATATCATATCCATGCAGCCTTCTTTTTTTAATTTTTCTAATTTATTATTATTATTATTATTATTATTATTTTAAAGAGAATAAAACAAAAGAGGGTAGAACAAAGCAGATCAGAACAGAACAACATAAGCAACACAACACTTTACAATAAGACAACCGGACATTAACAGTAGCTGTCAAAATATCTCTTTCTCTGCTATAGTTGAACATAGTTTCAGATACAATAATATCAAACATAACACAATAGTTTAAAACCATTCAAGAGAATGAAAGAATTACAGGACATTCTGAACCGAATAGCTATGATCAATGGCTACTATAATATCTCATTTTGAATAAAAAGATTTGTTTATGCTATCACATATATTAAAATCCCAATAAGACACAACATGATAGAACCGATGGTAATAGCAGAGTAGAAGCATGGTAGGACTTCTAAGGAAGACAATATTAAATCAGCAATGGCTGCCATAATGTTTTGTTTTCTTCAAAACAGCTGTTCATACCATCATGCATAATAAAGTCAAACAAAACAGAATAAAACCATTCCAACTGATGAATGAAAACATTGAAAAGCTTTAAAGCAATGAACTGGGAAATCATGATTATCATAAAATCTTATATACTCTTACCAACTGTCATACTAGGGAGACTATACAGTACTTACACAGGTGAGTTTGGTTTATTTCCATGCAGCCTTCTAACTGTAGTCACAAATTTATTTATTCCAACAATCTTCCTGCATCTACCATAGTTGTTTTGCCCTTGTGTTTCAAATCCTGGATTAATATTTATTGAGAACCTATTATGTGCCAGGTGTACACTATCTCAGTTAATCTCAAACACTACCAGTTGAAATGTTTTTATCATTAGTATTGTTATTAGGAAATATATATTGAGCACTTACTATATGCAAGACACTCACTAAGTATTATAATGATCTTACGAGCAGGTACTATTATGAACTCCATTTACAGATGAGATTGAAGAATTTAGAGAGGAAGTAATATCCTCACCATACAACTAGCAAGTGGATTTGGAGGTTGGAGGCCATCACAATATATCAAATCTCCAAACTGAGGCAGAGTTGGCATGTCAAAGACTATTCAGTTTTCTACCCTTCTCTTGAAATTTCTTATGATCTCATCGTTCTCCTGACTCTCAGAAGATGCCCTTGTTTCTCACTTTCTTCCTACTTATTAGCCCTTGGAGGGCCATAGTCATCAGGATTTTTTCACTGGTCCTTCTTCTGTTTTTTTTTTTTTTTCCAGTACTGGGAATCGAACTCAGGACCTCACGCTTGCCAGGTAGGTTCTGTGCCACTGAGCTATATTCCTAATCTCATTGGCCCTTATTTGTATTGACTCTAAACCATTGGCTCTTCACCATTTTGGTTACGGAGTCCTTTTCGGCATTTGAGAAAATTTTGAAATTTCAAAAAAAATGAACAAAGGTGTTTAAATGTCCTTCCTTTAGAGCATAGGCACATGTGATCTTCCACATAGAAATAAGTTCTAGAAGGATTAAAACTGTAGAGGTAAAACAGAATAACAGAACCAACAGTAAAATATAAGAAAATTTACTTCACAAACTCGGGCTGAGGAAAGCTTTTCTAAATGTGCCATCAATTCCGGAATCCACAATGAAAGGAACAGACAGGTTTGATTTGTACAAATTTTTAAATTCCATACAAGGATATTCCTAGCAGTAACAGTCAAAGAGAGCACTGTTTGCAAAGCAGAAAATCCTTCTGTAACATTAACTCTTTTCTTACCTCCAGTGATAATCACATTTGCTTTTACACAGTAACAAAAAGTATTTGCTCCTTTTGGCATGGCAAACTCTCTGACAGGCCTGGAAAACACAAATTAGATGTAAAATGTATATATTTTTATTTATAAAGCTAATTTCAACTTCCAAATAAAGCATCTTCAGCAAGCTCATTTCTAAATTGCTTGTAAATCCACTTTGCCCAGAGAACTATAAATAATGATTAAGTCCTCACTGACCCACAGAATCTACTTGTTTTATGCTGTGGTTTGTCCTCCAGAGGTGTAAAGACTTGTTCCCCAGCCCATGGAGCTGTCAGGAGGTGGTGGAAATTTTAAAAAATGAAGTCCCCTGGGAAGTCTGCTGATCACTGGGGCACATCCTTGAAGGGGACTGTCAGACCCTAGCCACCTCGTCTTCCTCTCTGTGTTTCCTGGCTGCTATGAGATGAATAGTTTGTGCGACCGTGTACTCCCTCCCCATCCCAATGTGCTGCCTGGCCATAGGACCAAAGGCAATAAGATCACCTAATCCTGGACTCTAAAACAGTGAAGTAAAACGATTCTCTTTTTAAGGTGATTTATCAGGTATTTATTATAGTAAATAAAAATGAACTAACCCATATTTGAAAATATAAAAAAACCATTCTTCGTTTGCTGATGTTATAGAAACTGGCAGCTTACTGGATTTGGCTGTGAGGCTATTTTTGGTGAATCTCTGTATAAGGTGGCAGAATACGAAGCCCAAATCAGTACAGGGCTATAATAGCTCTACCTTATCCCTCAGACTTCAATTTCTGTTTTTTTCCAATACTTTTCAGTGTATTTCTTAGCTCTTAGGTGAACAAACAAAAGGAACAGCCTGGCATAGTGGTGCATGCCTGTAATCCCAGCACTCAGAAGGCTGAGGCAGGAAGATTGCTGCAAGTTGAAGGTCAGCCTGGGCTACATAGGGAGTTCAGGACTAGCCTAAACTATGTAACAAGACCTTATCTCAAAAACAAAACAAAACAAAACAAAACAACAACCAAGCAAAAAGGTCTAATACATACTGAGTAGTGTTTGTGCCAGGCATTAAAACCAGGCACTTCTCATGAGTGAAGTAATTTTTGTAAGACTATAAAGTAGGTATATTCATTCCCATTCTCAGATGGAAAACCGAAGCTATGAAAAGCTGATAGTAATGTGTTCAATGATCATAGAGGTGTTAAGCACTAGGCTAGAAACCAGTCTATCTAACTCTACAGCAACCTTAGGGAAGGGTGCTGCTGTTTTCACTATAATAATTCCCTGGAAGATGGGCATAACTAGTAATTGTGATGTAACTGTAACTTAGTTGTTTATCTCTTGGAAACTGTCAAGCTACCAAAGAGTTAAATGTTTAGTTGATGGGTGACAACAGCCCACCATGTTCTACATGGCATAATCAATTACAGATGTTCCTCCTCTTGCTGATACAAAATTCCAATACTGAAATTGCCATACAGAATTATAAGCAGAACAGTAATCATTTCTGAAATGTAAATTTTTTGAGAGAATTTTGTTTCCTGCCTCTTTGGACGCTGTGCTAGTTCCTATTTTAACAGCTGGCCAATTACGTGTTTGTATAAATGCAGCTTCATCCGGCCCAACTTAAGACTCATTACAGGAAATTGCAGAAATAGGGAGACATTGAATGGAGGGAACCCAACTCTCATTCTGTTGAGCTGACTCTCCAGTGGCTGGGATGGTTCAGGAAAAACACGATTCCACTGGATCACTTGAGAAACCTCTTTAGCCTTTAGATTTAGAAGAGAGCGGCCCATATGAGGAAGTAGTTGAGGAACTCAGCCAGAGTCTGAACAGATCAATGATCACTATTTGCTGAGGCTATCTTAGTATTTTTATCTCAGTTTCCTGACTCTCAGCAACTTATATCACCAACTAAAGTCCAAGAGACAGGAAGCCCAGAATTTGTCTTGAAGATAAATTCCTGACTATTGCAAAATAGATACTCTGAAGTAAAGACTAGAATGTGCTGGTTAGTTGAAAAATTAAAATTTCTATATAATATAATTATTTACAACTACTAAGTACCAAACCTATGGAACAATATAAAGAGTAGGAATTTAAGCTTCCCACAATGTCATTACATAAATTAAAAATACTGGGCTGGGCATTTAGTTCACGGCATAAGCTCCAGCCTGGATAGCATGAGGTTGTGTATTCAATCTCTGGTACCAAAACGACAACAACAACAACAAAAGACATAAAAATACATTCAAACACACATTTCGAGGAAACACAAACATATGTGTTAAGCTCACAGACTTATTGCCTATGTGTGTGTCTGTGTATTTTTGTGTGTGTCTGTGTGTGCTTGTGTGAGTGGAAGGGTGTGAGAGTGTGATTAGTTCATCTCTGGTTTTGAGATTTCCTCACCAGAAAAAAAAATTTAATGTGCCAATATTGTGCTAGTTCCGGAGCATATTTCTCCCTGACAAAAAGAAATTATCTAGACTGAATGGGGTTTACAAAAAGAGAAAATAAGAAGATAAAGCATATATACCTCACTTAAAATTTAACCTGGAAATTCACAATTTGACTGGAAGTCAGGTCCTAATATTTAGAAAAATGGAATACTGGCACCATCATCTCTTCCTAAAGGAAAATACAATTCATTTCCTTTCCTTCAAAGTTATAGCATTTACTATTAACATGGATTTTGACAATACATGGAAATAAAAGTCTTCTTTAAAAATTTATTCTTCATAAAAGAGTTTAAATGCTTTCAACTGCTATAGGATTTTATAGTTTTTGAAACACCATCACCCATCTTAGCTTATCTGGTAATCACCAGAATTCTGTGTGATATGAAAGTTTAGAGTACTTCCATTCATAAATGGTGTTAAAGTCTCTAAAACTTAAGCAATATATCTAAGACCATGGGGTTAGTATTAGAAATTACATTAGAACTCATTTGCTGTAGCACAAATTTGTTCATTCACTCATAGTATTAGTAAATAGTGCCATGTAAACAGTCCTCCCAAATGGAAGCATGGCAGTCACCTGAGGCACAAATGTCCTTTTTCTTGATCGTTGCCTGAGCAGATGGTCACCTCATGCAGATGTATGCTCAAACATTGTCTCCTCACAGCAGACTCTCCTGACCATCCTATCCAAAATACTGCCTCTTATCATTCTCCATCTCTAACCCTAACTTACACTATTTCCATCATATGCTCACCTAAATTTATGTTATTTACTTATGTGTTTGTTATCTTCAATGAGAAGAACAGATAATGTCTGCTGCGTACCATTATATCACTACAGTTTGAGGTCTGTAATAAGCATGCTGTAAATATGATTGAGAATAAAATAGTAAAACAAATCCCTTTCAACTATTCCTCTTATCCACTAGTTCCTCATTTCTTGCAAATTATACAAGAATCTGTCTTCCCTGCATCCCTACTATCACCGGTTAAGTTTAAATCTTCATTATTTCTCCTCCGAAGTACTGCCATATCTTCTTCTCAACTGGTTTCCTTTTCTACTTGCATTTCCTCAGACTAGTCTCTAATTTGCTGCTGGGGTGATCTGTCAAAAGAACATTTTCATCACTTTCCTTTATAAAATATTCAATGGTTTTCTCCACACTCCAGATTAAAATTCCAACTTTATAGCAATGCATATAAATCGTTTCATATCTGGCCTTTTTAGCTTCATCTTTCCCAACTCATCCCCCTGACACACCAATAATACCAAACCATTTACAGTTTCTAGAACTCACCATCTTCTTCACTTCTATACTTTGCAAATGACAGTTTTATTGTATCCATTTATCTATTTGACTCTCACTCAATCACTTTACCTGGCTAACTCATATCAGTTCTTTAGAATTAAGCACACACAGCATCTAGCCTTTACCAATTTTTCATCCTATCTTAAAATGGTCTCAGCATTCTCTCCTGCCATATGCCTGTCTTACATGTACATCATGGTCTTTGTTACCCTCTTTGGACATCATGTGTTTGTTGTCTCCCTTATTAGACTCAAGATCCAGGTACTGGTTTGAGGAATGGAGATCATGAGCACATATAAGTAAGTCCAAAGTTCAAAACAGCTTAGGTTTCATCAGCACGTGGATATTAGTGTACTGGAGAAGATGAATTTACCCATGAAGAAAATAAAATGTGAGATGGAAGGTTGGTGAAGGACAGAGCTGTGAGGAACTCCACCAGGAAGAGCCAGTGCAACAATAAGAATCTCAAGGAAAAAGAACAAGTAGTGAGATATTCGGTGAAAACTCTGGCTTTCTAGAAGCCAGGAGAGTAGCCTTTATGCCTAAAATGAGTAATATGGAATACCCCAAGACTGTCTGACTTCACAGAATAGCAGAGTGAGAAGCTCTAGTAGAGAGGATTGTAGGGAGAAAGAATCATGCCAAGAAAGTAGGGAGAGTGAATTCAGAGTACCCTTTCCGAAAGTCAGGATGTAAAAGAAAGAGAAGATGCAATATAATCATTAGGAGGACAGTGCAGACCAAAGAAAAGATTACTCAGAACCAAAATGACTTAAGCATTATAGATTGAAAATAAGAAAAAACTAGAAGAAATTGAGATATCAAGATTCTGTAGAGGATAGACAGAACTGAGGTTACTAGGACTTGATACTTCAACCTGTGCAACAAAAACAAAAGAAGTAAAGCTAGGTACGACTGCAGATAATTTTTGAAAGGTGCAGTGTGTTTGAGGAGTCTCCTTGAGGCCTCAGAGTTTTGCGTTATATTGGAAAGCAGGACATTAGAGGAGAGTGGAAGGAGTTCAAGTTCTAGTCACTGAGAGGAATGGGATTGGAGGCAGATCGAAATTGCGAAGGGTTAGGTGCCTAAGGTTAGGTGCCTTTGCTCTGCTCAGCAAAACGGGTAGAGTTTCTCTCACTGATGCAGTGTGCAGACAGGGACGTAAGGCAAAGAAGAACACTGGGGAGACAAAAGCTCAGATGACAAGCAGAGGTCCAGGTGGTAAGGGGGAAAGAATGTCAAGAAAAAGACTGATGAGATGCAAGATAAAACAAGGTCAAGTTCAAACTTTGAGGTTGTTGAGCTTGGTGTACTGGGAGTTAGTCTTCTAGAACTGATAAGAAAAGGCACAGAGGTCAGAAGAAAGATTTTAGAGTTTCTGAACAAATAAATTCCAGGTTCTGTAAGGACCTGTCAATATTGTTCAGAATAATTTCTCGATTTATTTTATAATGTCAGCATTGGTATTATGCAACTGAATTTATAAAGGAAAGACTATGAAGGAAGAAAAAAGCCATTTCAACCTTCTAAATGCAGGCTTAGCATGTTTATTGTGGCAGCTATAACTTTTCTTAATGAAATCACTGCTAGACATTTTCTCTAGTCCCTCTGTAAGGTTTCTTGTTCCTATCTCTCTGGCTTACAGGGGACTATTACTTATCACAACCTTTCCTGAATTTCTTCTGTGTCTATAATTTTAAACCTTTTAAAAGGTCTTTAATACCCTGATTTGCATTGTTAATTATCACTCTCTGCGTTGGTGTGTTGGTAAATGTTTCATATTTTGTTGAGGAGAGGAAATGGGGAGGGTCGATGATTCCTGGTGTTTGCTGTTTTCCATGAAATAGTTACTCCTCCTTAGGCAATTTCAAACTCCAACGTGACACCTTTGAACATGGAGATGCGAAAATATATGCAGCTGTGCAACTTATCTAATATTTATGTATCCACAGATATAAAAAACCCTGAGAAATACATGATAGCAAATTATAGTAAAATAAATAAGAAGTGATGGGTTTGAGTATTTATTGCCTTTGTTTTTTAAATATAACTGAATTGTGAATTTATGCAACTTAATTTTAGTAGTAATTATAGTGTTTAACAACAGACTTGCCAAATTCCTGAAATTAACTCTCATATATGAACTCACATGAGCTGGCTCTGGCATACCATTTATATTTTATCTATAGTTCTTGCTTTCCTACTTAGACTTTTGAGCATTTAGAGGTGAGGTAATGACTTAAATATATTAATAAATATTTGTTGAGTAACTGATTTGTTTCTGGAAAAGCTAAACTACATGACTATTACTAGTTTCTAGTTGTCATATTATTTGTTAAAATTATCCGCTCAATTTACTGGAAGTATTTTCCTGGTAAAATAGTGGCTTTAGATTTGCATATCTTGGAAATGAAAACTATTTATCTAGATCTTGAAGTAGAATATGTGCCTACAAGGGCATATTATACTTGCATGTGTTTCCACAATGTTGCTTTGTGGTTATGAATATATTAAGAATTGCCATCATAGTATAAAATCAAATTATAAAGATGCTCTATTTCTTAAGTAAATTTCATTTATATCTTTATAATTAGTTGGTGTATTTAGACTGTGACAGTTAAAGTGATTATTGATAGAATCAGATTAACATCTACTCGGTTATTCTTTTTTATTCTTTGTCCTTGTTTGTTTCTACTTTTATCTCACACTTTTTCTTTCTTTTGTGGTTGTTATTGAACATTTTATTTAATTCTATTTTCTCTGCTCTCCTGAATATCAATTCTCCTCTTCTTCTTCTTTCTTCTTTTAACTTTTTAAAAGTAGTTGTTCTGGCCGTCCTAAAACTGCGCCTGCGCGCCGCGTCTCTTCCTCTCTGAGTTTGGGCCTAACTTGGGTCGACATGGCCAAACACACCAAGAAGGTCGGCATTGTCAGTAAATATGGGACCCACTATGGTGCCTCCTTCCGGAAAATTGAAATCAGCCAGCACGCCAAGTACACCTGCTCCTTCTGTGGCAAGACCAAGATGAAGAGACGGGCTGTAGGGATCTGGCGCTGTGGTTCCTAAGACAGTGGCCGGTGGTGCCTGGACCTACAGCACCACTTCTGCAGTCACAGTCAAGTCAGCCATGAGAAGACTGAAGGAACTGAAAGACCAGTAGAAGCTCTACTATTGGAGACATCCCTAGCCTACAATAAATGGGTTAATTTATGTAATAAAAAAAGTAGTTGTTCTAGAGTTTGTAATAAGTATTTTCAACTAATCTGAAAATCCATTTTTCAAAAACACTACACAACTTCACTAGGAAGGCAAGTGCTTTATAAAAATAAATCAATAGTAATTCTATTCTCCAGTACCTTGGTTATTGCTCTCATAATTATTTTTTATGCATAATCATATATATATATATATGCATTCATGGTTAAAGACATCCTTGATATTATGTTGAACAAATTGTTACCTATTAGATCAGTGAAGAATAAGAAAAAGAAGTTATTTTACCTTCACTTTTTCTTTTTTTGATGCTCTTCCTTTTTAATGTAAATACAAATTTCTCATTTATATCATTTTTCTTCTAAGAACTTCTCTTTATATTTCTTGCAAGTTTTAACTTGCATTTTTCTAATGGCCAGAGCTGTTAAACATTTTACGGATTCCTCCAATTTTTGTTTATCTGAGAAAATTTTATTTCTTCTTCATTTCTGAAGTGTAATTTTGGTTTTTTAAAAAATTTGTATTTTAAAGGGAAAAGCAGATAAACAAACAATGAAAACAAGCTTCAAAACAGAGTAGTAGGATAGTTACAATACTTGATACATTGCATATTGGTGTCTTGTGGTAGCTATTCAGAGTACAAGACATAGGCATGATATCTTGTCTAAACAATATTAGCGCAAAACATTCTTTTCAAGGAACAAACAGAAGCTAGCTGTGTAACTACCTTAACTATTTTGCATATACATATATTTTTTCCTTTTACCTATTCTTCCTTTCCCCATCACAGTTTTTTTTCTTTTGAACAGTATCTTCCCAATTCACAATATCTATTGTATTTTTTTATTTTAAAGAGAAAAAACCCCAGAAAACTCAAGATGCCAACAAATCTAAAGAACAACAAAAGCAAAATGACAACGATAATAACAACAACAAGAAAAACAAAAATAACTATATAGATTTTCAAAACAAGATGATAGGAATTTAACAACAACAAAATGATAGGAATTTAACAACAACAAAAGCAAAATAGCAACAACAAGAAAAACAAAAATAACTATATAGGTTTTCAAAACAAGATGATAGGAATTTAACAATGGTTGTTATACTGCATATTTTTACCTTTTAAATAGTTGCTCAGGTTACCAGATGCAGGAATAAAACAAAATGGTAAAATGAAACAAAACACTGGATTTCAAAAACAAGACAGAAAGAAATCCCCCACAGGTGCCACAATGTACACTGCCATCCTCCAAGCAGATGCTCAGACCAGCAGCCCCAGGCCTGCAAATTCAATCAAAGGACACAAGCACCAAGCTATTCCTCTCTCCTCAGTTGCTATCATTTGAGTCCTCTGAATCAGCCAGTTGCTTAAGGGGAGGGGTGGAATATGTTTTTCTGATTTCCCAGGCCTCAGACAGGCTGGCTCACTTCTAGAATGGTTGGTTTTTTTCCCTACTCAACACTAAAAATTTCACATGACTTTCTTGCTTGTAGAAATCAGATAAAATTCCTATCCCTTTTTTCCCTCTAGGTAAGGTATTTTTCTCTTCTGTATTCATTCAAGATTTTCTTTATCTTTTATTTTCTGTAGTTTGAAAATGATATGCTTAAGTATATTTTGTTTTGGAGGGGGACAGGTTGCATGTATTTGTTTAGCATGTATTCTTGATGTTCTCAGAGACGTTTGAGTCAGTGGTTTTGTGGCTGTTATTAATTTGAGAAAATTCTCAGTAATTGGTGCTTAAAATATTTCTTCCTTTCTCACTTTCTGCTAGCTCCATTACATGTTATACCTCTGGTAGTTCTTTCATAGCTTTTGAGTATTCTTTTCCTTTTCCTATTAACTGTTCTGCTTTGCAAGTTTCTACTGATGTATCCACAAGCTCATAGATTCTTTCCCGTATTGTATGCAGTTTCCTAAGCCCATCAAAGGCATCTTCATCTTTGTTAGTGTGTAGATCTCTAGCAATTCCTACTGATTCTCTTGTAGAATTTCCATCTCTCTACTTAAGTACACATCTGTTTTTTGCATGTCTACTTCATCTATCCCAGTCTCTAGTATATCAATCCTCAAAAGAAAAATAACTTTCCCCTCTGATGATTCCAGCATCCCCGCCATGTCTAAGTCTCATGCTGGTGTTCGCTGTGTCTCTCTAATCTGTGGTTGGTTTTGTTTTGTTTTGCTTTTTAGTACGGTGTTGTTTTTTTCCTGACAGGCATGATACACTAGGTAAAAGGAACTGTTGCAAATATGCCTTTAGTAATGCGGAGGTGAGGTCAGCGGAGAGGTGCTCATTGTGCCCAATAGTCCTATGATTAGGTCCCAGTCTTTCAATAAGCCTGCGCCTCTGAACTGTAAACTTTCGAAGTGCTTCTCAGTTTTGCCCTAAGTTGGGCCTGGATGCCTACCGTGGGCTAGAGCTGAGTCCTTCCTTTCCTTCAGGTTGGCTCCTCTCTGAAAACAGTTCAGGCTCTGGGAGCCTAGTTTCTCCAGTGGGCAGGCCTTGTTAAGAACAGATTACTCTTTCAAAATAGTTCCTTTTTCATCTTCTTGCCAGAAGTGTAAGGAGATTTTTAATCCAATATTTATTGTGAAAACCTGGTTCAGTTCCTAGAGGTGAAGGCCACAAAAATGTGGAGACTCTCAAGTCTTTTTGTTTTTTAGTACGAGGGATGGATTCCAGTGCCTTTACAATGAGCTTTATCACCAGACTTATTTTTCTTTTTCTTTGAGAAAGGATATTGCTAAATCGTTGCATTATTCAAATTGAACTCTAATTCACAATCCTGTCTCAGTCTCCCAGAATGCTAGGATTGTAAGAGTATGCAACCACGCCTGGGTTCAAGTTTTTGAGTTCACAGTTGTCCATCCTGACTACCTAGGAACTTGTCAATGACAGTTTAGGTTTTTCTACTCTGATATTGCTTGCTGTGGGGTTTCTGCTCAAGGATTTCTGCTCCACTAAATGGTGATTGTCAGTATCTGCTTCCCTCTCTCTTTAGTTTGAAGACAGCAAATTTTCTCTGTGACTTCCTGCAGCCAACCATAGAAAATATTGTTGATTTCGGTTTGTTCAGTTTCTTGCTTGCTATTAGAAGGGAGCGACCACTCCCAATCTTCTCACACGCCAACCAAAACTCTTAATGCATTTTTCTAAAGTATATTTGTTGAGGTATAATTTATACACCATAAAAGTCACCATTTATAAAAGTGGGTAATTCACTGGTACACTTGTGGAGTAATTATCACAAAAGTTTTGGAGCCATATATTCCACCACTGTAGAAAGTTTGCCTGTGCCCTTTTGGGATTCTTGCTGCTATCACCAGCCCTAGGCAACTGATGATCTATTTTCTATTTCCAGAAATTTGCCATTTTGGACATACCATAATAGTAGACTCATACAGCATATAGTCTTTTTTTTTTATCACCCTTCTGTAACTTTGCTCATTGTTTTTGAAGTTCACCCATTGTAGCATAAATCTTAAGGAATTTTAAAAACTAAAAATTAAAATGCAATAGCTGCTTTTTAGTCATTAATAAAAATCTAACCAGACTGAAAGTGAGTTAGAACATTATTAAAATTCACCTTTCTATAAAACATGATAGTAGTAGACACACAGGCTAGTGTGTCTACTACAATACTCACAGGCTAGTCAAAACAATGATTTTAAAAGTATAATGTTTGAACAACAGAACAATATTTGGAATAAATCTGGACATGTCTGTACTGACTAATTCCACTAGAATAGAGGAATAAAATAAAAACTGAACAAAATTGCTATAGGGAGGACACATCATATTTGCTTTGCACGAGTGACTTCAGTTTCCTCCTGAAGATTCAGTTAACCTTGTCAAGCAAATGGAATGGTTAACATTTAACATCTGATTTTTCTAAAAAGCAGATTGAAATTTCCAAGGCTTACTATAAAATTCTGAGGGTCACAGAATGTTCATGAATACAGACTGTTGTACTTACAAATTGTCCTCCAGTCTCTTCAAGGATTCAAAAACTAGCGAATGAACACTGTCCAAGGAGCAGGACCCAAAGCAGTTTAGGGATGGAATATATCTAACTTTCATAACCCAGTCATTATGCAGCTTCCTTTTAACACTAGGAATGAAGAAAACATGGGGCGTTATGTTAGACACAGAAACACATAATATTGAAAACTTACTTTCTAACACACACACATATATATGTGCTTATACAAGTGGATTGGTGTTCACCTAGAAACATAATTTTTCTTATTCTATCATAAACATTTTCCATATATTTCAAAATATAATTTAATGGGTACAAGAGACTAGTATGGTTATAGTTTGATTATTGAATATCCTTGATGCCATAAATATTTTTCAGGAACACAAAGAAAAATGTATTTTAAGACACCGATGTGCTGCCTACTATGCCAGAGAAGCAAATAAGAAAGATATATTTTATATATTTTATACATAAATATATTACATACATATGACATGTTTATAAAATAGGTAAATATTCACTTATAGAATTTATAACATGTCTATATATCTGACTTACTTATGTAAATGATTAATCATTTAAATTAGTTAATGTTGAGCACTAGATAATTTACCATTAGCAATATAGCTGTTACAACCATACTTATGGTTTGGAATACACAGGAATTCCAGATCCCAAAGCATAATGTTTATGAAGATATGTGGTGAATCGCTCTCAATTGCTTTATGGAAAGGTTCATCTGACTTACTCTTCTACCACCAACAATGTGCCAGACTGCCCATCTCACAGTGTTTTCTTAGTTATAATCTTTTCCAATTTTATAAGGAAAAAATGGTATCCCATTTTAAGTTGTGCTCCTTGGTTAACAGGGAAATGGAATTTAATATAAAGTTTATGTTTCTCTACTAACAAAAATAGTATATACCTTAGCTTTAAAAACTTTAAAGACGCTGAAATTATAGAAGACAATCATATCAACCATTACCTCATTACTTGGCCATATCGTTAGTTTTTTTGTCTGGCGATCACTTTGAAATGTTTAATGACATTCTGTTTGTACTATTGGTGTATATGTATGAATTATCTGTTTGTGGCCTTTGTTCATTATTCCCTTTGGGAGTTATTGCTTTTTAATTCAATTCTAAGACCTATGAAAGAATATTAACCAGTTGTCTGTAATATTTGTGGCAGACATTCATTTCAGTTTGTTATTTACTTTTTAAATGGATATATTGAGGTTCAAAAGTTTTTTATTGGTATGTGGTCAGGTCTATCAAAATTTTCCTTTGAATTCTGTATCCATTGCTTTCATGTTTAAAATCTTCTATATTTGAGTGCTAGTGAATAGTCACATGTATAGATTTTAATGACTTAATTCAACTCTTCAATCTATTCAAGTATGTGGAAGTTTTATTTGCCAGTAAAATTTTAAAAAGGAATTTCAGTTGCTAATTTTCCTGTCCATCTTTGCTATTATACTGGAAGTTCCTTAAGACAAGAAACATTTCTTGCTCAGCTTGACTCTTGAATCTCCAGCATAAGATCTGGCATCTTGTTTCTGCCCTAAATAATATGAAATAAACAATAATTACAATTATTAAAGCAAATGGGCCATTCTTACCTTTTAAAGTTCCTTGAGTCTAAGATCTGATTTTGCAGTTTCTTTTTCATTTTTGATTGCTTTAGTCCAAAGTCATCGCTATTCATTGTGAATCTGCTCACAAAACCACCATCATCCCCTAGGAGGACGTCTTCTCGGCACAGCTGGTCAGGCAGAGGCACCACACACACACACAATAGGCAGTGATCCACAACAGGCTTGATGACAAAATAGTTTTCCTAGAAACAGATGAATGTTTTAACGAGTTATTATATTGCTCTAATTAATAAATATTGTCAGGGCTATGGAGGTAGCTCAATGGTAGAGCGTGTGTTTAGCATGCATGAGGCCTTGGTTCAATTACCAGCCGATAACATGAAATAAAATAAAATAAAATAAAGTATTTCCTATTGTTTCTTATTTTTGATACTCTCACAGTGATAAAAGGACTTTTAAGAAATAGCAAAATTAGCAAATAATAAAATATGCAAACAAAAGTTAATGAATATGCACTATGAACCCAAGTGGTGTTTTACATACTTCTAGCTCAGTAAGTAATGAGATTTTATGATGCATTACTGTGAATAGCCTTTTCTTGGATTTGTAAGCAAATATTAACATGAACTATGGAAAGGTTCAGGTGTTATCAGGTCATTGACATAAAACTAGGTGGTTAAAAAAAAAAGAAGCTCGAGTTTCAAAGTCCCATGTATTATATAAAGTGTAATCAGGAAAAAGTTCCTAATATTCAGATTTATCCAGAAATATTCAACATGCACTTGTGATGCATTTGTACTATTGAATGCATTCACCAAATTATGCAACCATTGCTCTTCCAGTACTTCTATGTACTTTTCTTCTAAGATAGAAGAAAAATATTTTTAAAAATTTTGGTACATGTCCTATTTCCAGTAGAATGAGTAAAAGCTGAACATATTCAAAAGTTCATTTAGCCAGCCCACAAATATTTACTGAGCTTCCACTATGTGCCAAGAATTATTCCAAGTGTGAATGAACAGTGATGAACAAGACAGTTTCTGAGTCTGTGGAGCTACCACGCTGGTGGGGAAGACAGCAGAGTAGAATCAGTCATATAACTGGACATGCACTGGGGGAAATGAATCAGTCTGTATAAAGTGCAGAAGCCTCTTAGGTCCCATGATCAGAGAAAACGACCTTTGATCTGGGACCTCAGTAATGGAAAGAAAAAGACGAGATTGATAGGACTTTTGTATCCCCACTGCTCATCAATCTCACTTCTTCTCAAACCCCTATTGTACTCGCTCCTTTTTTTATAGTGTAACTTGATGTTCCATTACATTGTGTGCTATGTTTACTCATACAGTCAAGACTGAATGGTTTTTGAGTGCAGAGAACATGTTCATTACTTTCAAATGTCTGCAAAATCTGAAGACCCACTGGATTGGTAATTGGTGACCTCTAAGTTACAGAAGGGCTGCCTCGTTGAACTTCTGGAAAAATTTTGGCATGTTAGTAATTTTCTTTATCTAATAAAACTAGAAAGGAGATAGATACTTTGAACTTGATAACATAAGCATAACCAGAAAGATAACATTTAGATGATTAAGAAGTGATTTGTATATGTACCAATTCCCCTGGATGTATGTAATTATCATGTTTAGCAAACAAATACTAATAAAAAAAAGATGAATTGCTCTCTCCCTCTCCAAATCAAAACAAAAACCCTGAATGAAATGTACAGTAAATCAGAAAAACATTCCCTTTTCATTACAGAATATGAGGGCTGGGCTTCACCTAAGGAATTATTTAGTTAAATTCCTTTGTTTTCTATGCGAGGGGATTGACATTCACTGGAGAAAGTAGACTGCTCATTTCCTTTATCAGCTCTGGAAAGACAGTCTCATTTCTTCTGAATATTTCTTTTGGCACAGTACCTGACTGCTCCCTTGAGCTTTATAATCCCAGACAATGATGGTCCTTTCTGTAGTGGCCACAATTCGTTTCAGCTGGGATAGGTAATCACATCCAGTAATCCAGGAAGTATCCTGCCAGAAAAGCATAGAATTGAAGTTATCATATCTTTGTTTTATAGCACGGTGGTGGGTACTAAGAGTAAGTTATGGTCATTAAAAGTTTCACTGTACAGAGAAACCTTGCAATGCATTCCATTTGAATGGCATCAGAAAACTTTCCCTCTGCATCCCTTTCACCAACACCCTCAACTGTTCAATACCATCAGACAGAGACTGACTCAGCAAGTATAGCAACTGCTCCCTGATGCACATGGCAGCTGGCAGAGCTGCAGACTCTCACCCTAGTCACTTCTGGGAGGTTACCTATTCTTTCCATGGGCACAGAGAGACTAGTAGGTTCAGGACAGTGGTAAGTGTTCTCTGGCCCTGCTGCATGCTACAACTTTTAACTAGCACAAAACTTAGTAATCATGTAGTCACTCATAAATTGAGGTGATGAAATTTGTTCTGTGTCTTGCCTAAAGTCACCAAGCTGGCACAGACAGAATCCAGACAGAATCTACAATAACCGCGGCACATAGCTGGATAGAAACAATGGCTTCTACTTGAGAGGATCTCATTGGCCAGAAATTGTTACATGTGTTCAACCAGGCCCTTGAGTCTTTCCTTAAACCTGTTTTGAATTTTAAATGGATTTGTTTTGTGTAAGAAACAGAAGCTCCAAGGTTTACGGAGAGTCCAGACTCTGCCAGGCAGGATGGTACCCTGCTCTGTGGGTCAGTGAATTCATTCAGTGCAGGTTAGCAGGGTAAAAAAATCACACATTTCCTTGCCTCTCAAAAGTCCATGGCAGGATTTTGAAATCAACTCACTGTAGCTTTATATCTGCCCTAATGTCAGTGCTTGCATTAGCGATAAGGATTAAATGAATTACAAAATTGCTCTTGAATTTTTATGTTGTTATTTAAAATGAAAATTTCTGAAATGATTTCCCTTAGATACCTCCTTGTTCTCATAATTTGGATGGTGTCCATTCTTATAGTCCTCAATAGTGAGTGCTTAGAAAATTTAGAAGTTCTTAAATTGAATTTTCCCAGGAGTAGCAAGTTTCTTAGAAATCCTTTGCCGATAATTTAACTCCAGGAAGCAATACCTGCATCTTCTTTGCTACTGCTCAATAAACATAAATTGATCATCTGCGAAATAAGTTATACTCAGAGCCTATCGAGGCAGTTCATCAAGATTTTGATTAACTGTGGAGGAAACCTCAGCAAAACTCTCAGTTTGACATTCTTAGAAAATTTTGAAATATACTTACTGTGATATTGGTGCTGATCTGAACTTTCATCTATGAATAAAGGAAAAGGATAATGAAAGCTAGTTGGCATGTTATATAAAAGATGAGGATGTTGACTCTATGACAACACAATCTCTCCTTGATTTAATGTCACTGGTCATTCTACCTTCCTTTAGCTTCCTGTTTCTCCTGCCCACAAAACATTTGTCTCTGTGAAATATTTCACATAGTTGCGGTGAACAAAGTTTATACCTCTATGGCTTGTCCTTAAGCTTGGTGAGTATGCTTTAAGAAGCTTTCAAATTTTTCTTTTATTGATCCTACATGCAAACTCCCTTACATTCTTTAGTTATTCAAAGCAATATTTAATAACAGAAGTGGGAAATGCAAATAATACTGACAGCAATGATAAGTGCAGTTCAAAGAATGCTAAATAGATCAAGGTGAACATAGGAGCTGCAAAGAAAAATATAACATTGTTTCACTGAAAAGATATTTTTCCAAGAATGTTCTACTCAAGGGGCATCCTTTTATTCCATAGGGATCTGTTGAGTGAACATTATCCCTAAGTACCGTACATGCTAGGTGAGCATCAGAGATTCATCCTAAGCAGAGAGCTAGTAGGTACAAGCAGCTTCTCCCAAATTGAAGATAAATAATTGAAGCATCTCAGCGACCCAGTTTCTTTTTACATACTCAGATGGTCTTGGGAAACATCTAGAAGGTGGCTTCCCAGAAGAAAAAGATTATGTGAAACAGAAAAGATTATGTAAAACATTGGGGAGAGCATTAAAACTGTGTGTCATAGCCACCCACAGACTGTATTTCTTCTGAAGCATTCCAAAAGGCTTTACTAACCAGGGACTTGTTTCTACATGAGAAAAAGAAAATGTTGTAAGGAAAATGTTAAGCAGCAGAACAGAAGAGGTGTGGCTTCCTTTTCTACTTCCCAACATCCATCTTTAGTGGAAGTCACCGGCTTAGAGTCCCCTTACCTTCTTAAAATTTTTACAATGTAATATCCTTGCAAATAAGATCCTTAATTATTTCTGATGTATCAAATATTAAAATAACTAATTTTAAGCAGTCTTTGCTCTCCATTTGCATTGTCTTAATTGAAATGAATGTGTGTGTTTGTAAGTATGTCTGCGTGCATCTGTAAGCCTGTGTGTGTGTGTGTGTGTGTGTGTGTGTGCGTGTGTGTGTGTGTGTGTGTGTGTGAAGCCTCTCTGGAAATACAGCAGTGCCACCAAACTTATTTCACATCTATTTTATTATGTAGATCATTATCTTCTTCCTCAATTATTTTTTAGATACCATCTTAGTTCCATTTTTGAAGAAAGAAAGGTAAAAAGTGAGATGGGAATTGATTCACTATGGAAAAAAGAGTTCGGGAAAGTTTTTATATTAAATGAGGAAAATCATGTTTGTTTTCACATCATTTCTTCATAATAGCAGTTGATGACATGTACTGAGTGCTTACAATGATGCTAAGCCCTTTGTGGGCACTAACTTATTCATCTAGCACAAGTGTCTTGGGAGGGAAGGTCCATGGTTCCCAATGAGAATCCAGAGTACGAAGATGTCCACAGCTGTGCTTGTGCTGAAACCAGGCTCCAAAGCCCACACCCCGAATCAGCAGTGCCTGACCTCCAAGGCCCATTGGCTCCCCATTCATGCAGCTGATTGCCTGTGATGTCAACTTTTGAAAGACTCCTTGAACTCTTATTGAAGGGTTGAAAATTATTGTGGAAACTTTAATCATGCAGTGGTTGTTTCAGATGGTTGTTTACTTGTATAAAGCTTATCACAAGTTGGAAATAAACTAAGAATTTTTAAAATTCCAAACACCTTTAATTTTTGCAGTGAAACGTTGTATCAAGCATACTATCATACATTCCTCTAAAATCTTGTGTTTTGAACATGAAAGTCCAAAATTTAAAAATCTGCAAAGGAATGGCATGCCTACAACTTATATAGGAATGGACTGTTCATAAAGTACTTCTACATTCATTATTTCACTTGATGTGCACTACAGTGTTCTCAGAAAGAGAGGAATAGATGTGAAAAAAGAGATGTGAAAAGATACAAGTGGTTTATTAAATTCCCTACTTAACATAATAGTTAAATAGAAGGGTTAGACTTGGAACCATTTTATTAACACCAAGTCCCAGGTTCTTGGTAGGACTTTTCATTACATAGTTGGATACTGACAAAATCACTTGATTTGTCTGTGCTTCTGATTTCATGTGAGAAATTGTCTAGGTTCACCTTTTAATTATCACGATGTCATGTGGTTTGATACGCCTGAGAAACATGCCACACGCAGTTACCAAAATCTCAATAATTGTCCTAGACATTAATACACAGTGGGGTACTACTCTTTTATAAAAAAGGATAAACTTGAGTCATTTGTAGGAAAATGGATACATTTTAAGAAAATAATGTTAAGTGAAATAAATCGGACACACAGATTAGATATCACATGACTTTATATATGAGAAATTCAAATTATAAAGTGCAAAGTAAAAAAATAGATAATTGAAAATAGGAAGATAGATCTTTTGCAAAAGGAAAGGGAGCCAAGAGATGGAGAGGGGGAAAGGAGGGAAGGGGTGAAAAAACAAAGAATTAAGATATGTTAAGTACATGTACCAGCTACCCATGAGGAATGTAACCATTGTGTACTGTAAACACGTACCAATAAAAACAAAAATTAAAAAAAATTTGCCCAGAGTGCAGCAATTTCATTGTTTGTTTTTAATTTTTTTGTAATAACTCTGAAATATGGTTTCTGTTTTACCTGAAACATACATAGGCAATAGACAAAAGAGATGGGAAGAAGAAGGGAGAAGGGGAAGGAGGAAGGACAGAAGGAAAGAACAGGGGAACAACCTAAGATTTTGAATTACCTGGTTGTTAAATACTCTTATTAATCCTTTCTGAGAAGCTGTTATTAGTAAATCCAATTGGGGAATCTTGACGATACACTTAATCACATCTCGTCTTCTACTGCCTGTCAATAGTATAATATTCATTTAAATTTTCAGCAATAAAGACCCTACAACTCATTTGTGGTTGGTCTAAAAAAAATAAAGAAAAAGGCAAACAACTAACATTTTGCTAGAAAGCCCTCAGTTACTTAAAAACATAAATAGAATAAAACCTAGTAACTGCTGTTTTTTAATACTTAGAAATACAATCTGAATATATAGAGCTCTGCAACCAAACATGGTACAAGAATTCTTGGAGAAAATGTAAAACACACCCACACATCATTCATACACACTTATGTGTGCACATTTCACAGAGAATGAGTTTTCTGACCACCTTTTGGAATCATCTCTGAGATTTTTTTCACGTCTCTTAGGAATCTTTGAATTGTCACCATTGTGCTTTACAATAGAATAAAAACATAATACTACCTCAGGTTTACAGTATTATAGAGTGAAACTACTTCAGTGCTGTTACCAAGGCTGTTCTGAACGTTGTGCGTTTTGTAAAGAAACACTGTACACTTCGGTATTTCTATGTTTATGTACTAAATGATAAAGACACATATATTCAATCACCATCCAGACTAGATATCACACTCTAGTATTAACTCATCCAAGAATCAGCAGGGAAAACAGTGCCCCTAACAAGGTGTAAATATATATATATATATATATACTAAGGGTATATACTTAATAAGATACCCTTAGTAGTGAATATCTGAGATATTAAAATGTCATGGAGCAAGGTATGCTAGGGGAAGAGGAGAGATTAGTAGAAAAAGGTTCCTTAGGGATCAGTATTTTTTAAAAAATTGAAAAACACTGTCCTATTCCAAGCTACCATCCGTCTCTCTGCTTCCACTTCCCAGTTCAGACTACTGTCAACATTTAAGCGAGAATAAACATTTAAAGTGTGACTGAGATCATGCCTCCTCTTTCCATAGTGCTCTTGCAGCTTTCTGTGTCATTCAGAAGTCTCTAGCATGGCCTGAAGATTCCTGTTCATCCATTGTTAGGCACACTGCTGTCTCTCCAACCTCATCTTCTATTCCTCTCCCTCACCCTCTGTCTGAAATGCATGCTTCTCTCTCTCCTTTTCTCCAAGACTTAGTCTCTTTTCAGTGGGGCTTCCATGACCAACCTGCTACTCCCATCCCCAAACCAGCTTCTCCTTCCTGCATTCCTGCTTGACTTTCCTCTACTACCTAACTTCATTTCCCTACTATAACACGGAATGCCGTCTGACATACTTTACGTTTCACTTGCTTTATTTTTGTGTTGTTTGTCTCTTTCTTGTGAGACTGTGAATTCCACAAGGTCAGGGATTTATGCCTTTTGTCATCACTGCTGTGTCCTCAGTACTTGGAAAGCTATTCAGCCCACAGTGGAGACCTTAACACACATTGCTTGATAGGAAAATGAACTATAGAACCTAGCTGTTCTTTAGAAAAATGCTTTCAAAGTTCTAACTTAGGATGCCACAGCATGCCTCTCTTGAGCTCTGGTACCTCTTTGGCTAAGCATGGCGGCACCTTTTGTGTTTGTTTTTTGTGGTAGCTCCCATGGGCAGACTCTAGGCTGTGGTTGGGCTTAGTAAAGGTCCAGGATAAAGGTGGGCTTTGTTCACAAAAGTCTAGGTGCTTTTGTAAAGAAACTCAGGTTTGACCCACACTGTACATATCACTTAAGAATATGGGATGCAATTCTGAAAGACAGAAGATTCCGGGGTTTGCCTTTTCACTTCCTGAATTTCTCCCATCCTAGGTGGAAAAAAGGGGAGAAAATCCAGTGTCAACAGTGGAGAGGTGTGGGTGTCTTCAGGTTCCAGGTCCAAATTGGAAAATAGATGAAACATATGAACTGGAAGCTTCCTAAACTGAGACAATGCCCCTCGTTGACTGGCCCAAGGTCATGGTTTCAGAGATGAAGGTAAGCCTGTCGAAGATAATTGAGGGTGACTGAGAGTATAGGGAGAAATTGTAACTTGAAAACTTAATTCTACGGATTAAACATGTGATTCTGTTTGGTACTGAAGCATGCATTATTGAGGTGGTAGAGAGGTTCAAGTGAAGTCTAGGTCTTGTCAGGAAAATACAAATGTTTTCACCTTCACTTTTGCTATTCAGTGTTCCTTGGAGCAATGACAATATTTCAACTTCAGTGGCAGGTATAATTTCTTCTGAAACTGTAATTTCCTCTCATGTATGAAGAATTGAACAAGTAAATAAACAGAAAGATGATTTAATGGGAATAGTGTTGTCTTCAATATTTATTCTTGAAAAAATTATTAAACTTATACTAATTAAAAAGGGAAATTAAACATGTCACCTGAAGTTGCAATTCGCTGTTTTTTTGACACAAGGAAAACCAAATTTTCTTTATCCAACTGGTGAGCAAGAAAATCTCCTTCAGCTGAGAAGTATCCAAAGATCTAAAATTCCAAATAACACATATAAACATGAGCATATCTAGGAGTTGGCAGTAGAGTCGTAACAGATTTAATGCTGGCTGGATTTAAAGTCTAACTTTGAATAGCAGTCAGCACCTTGTTGTATAATGCCTGATGATTTTTTATGCGAAAGGAAGCAGGTTGATATATTTGATAAACTATATCCTCCTGGTGAATAATTTCTGAATAGTCACTTGTTTCTCTTTCTGTGGAAGAACTGAGGTACTAGACTAGTGTCTTTGCTCAGATTCATAGCTCTGCTAGGACCTGGTATTGTTTGGAAATCAAATCAGCATTCATCAGACAGAACCTTAGCTACAATCTTAACACTGAGTGTTGTTATTCTCAAATGACTTTTCATATCCCTTTTCCATGAGTCTTTCTGGCCCGGATTTTGTCACCCTGGTAAGAGGGATTTTTGGAATTTAAGACTATGTAGTTTCTTTCTATATAACTGTTCTACATCCTACTCTCTAGGTATTGCATGAGAATAAATTACTATAAAAGAATATCCTGAAAAAAGTGCTATTTATCTGTGAATAAGTAGTCAGATTATGACAATTTGAAGCTCTGAGAAATCTGAAAAGTAGAATAACTTGTAGGCCTAGTGTGGTGGCATGCACCTGTACTCCTACCTGCCAGGGAGGTTGTGGCAGAGATCACATGAGGCCAGGGGTTCAAAGCCAACTTGGGCAACATAACGACACCTCATCTCAAAACACACAACAAAGCAAACAAACAAAAATACTGTTCTTGAACTGTCTTATTGGAAATAAAATTCTTATACACTATTGGAATTTAAAAAGAATTGAGAATTTTAAAAATCAGTTTTAAATTAGTAAATTGCTCATCATTAAATTCTTATATGACTAATATATCAATATCTCTCATACAGTTGAGATTAGCCAATGTCATGAATGAATAAAGGGAAGAAAATGTGAAGTGCTTTAATACATGAGTGTGCATACTAACTACCCAGGAGTCCTGCTGAGATAGACTCTGACTCAGTAGGTCTGGGGTGGTGTCTAAGAGGCTGTATTTGAAACAAGCTGCCCATGAGGGCCCACACTCAGGAGTTTAAAGGGACTAGTGACTAACTGACTCAATTGGACTTAGTCAAAGCCTATTATACATTCACTTGTTTTAATACCATTTAATTTTGATGCTAAAGGATGACTTCACATTGTATTTTGACATATGTCCTTGTCATCAGTTGATACACAAATGTCACTACTTTGTCTTTTACACATCCACAACAAAACTTCCCAACACAGAAAACAACTGGAAAATCAGTCTCATTAAAATTACTACCCCTAGACTTTTCCTTCTGCTCACCTGCAAAACCAGCACTCAATAAGAGCTTAACTCACTTGTTATTTTTCCTGAAAATAATTGTTCATTTTTCTTGGGTAAAAAAATCTCTTGGTTTAACATCAAATTCCCTCTGGAAGGTTGAGGGAAAAAAAAAGAAGGAGAAAGTGCTTTTAACCAGTCTGTGTTAGAGTGGATTGGGGTCCTCTGTCATGTGATGTCTTTGTCGTTGTTCACTTATGCACTACCCAGCCAATAGTCATGTATTGATCTGCACCTGGCTGCTGGAATCCACTGCATGGCAGTGTAGGTAGGGGATGGGCTTGGCAGTCAGATGTGTCTGGTTTTAGGCTCTGCATTAACTGACACTCAGAAGCTGTACAAATAGCTTCACCTTTTTAACTTTCAAATTCCTCGCTAGAATAAAAGGATGAAATTCTGAATTTTGTTTTTGAAATGAGGTTTAAATGAAATTGTTCATATAAAGCATTTTACATTGTTTTTGGTATATAGTAATTATTATTAAAAATAAATGGCTGGCTACATTACAGCTCAGTGGTAGAGCACTTGCCTAGCATGTATAAAGCCCTGGGTTCAATTCCCACTCCAGCACAGCATATAAATAAATAAATGCATGCTGCCATTATCATTAGAAATCCTAGACTGAGGAAAATAAGGCTTGGTTTAGAGGTAGTACTTTAAAACCACAAGCCCACTCGGGGATTGGATGTTTTATCCAGTAATAAAGACTCATGAGATGGGCTCTGGTATAAAGTGATGATAAAGTGAACCTCTAGGAAACAGTTATATGACTTCCACAGCCAATTAGATTCAAGGGGAAATTCAGTCATGAACTCATCCAAATCCAAACATTCTTTATAGCCTTTGCTTCCTTTCTTACTCTGACTAGGATCTAAGTGTCAACTCACATCCTCTCCATCTTTCATCCTTTTGTGGCATGCCTTTGGTCTGGTGAGAATTACTATGGGAAAGCAAGAAAGCACATGATGTTGATACTTTGGTTCAGGCTGTAAAGAGAAGGGGATGTTGGTAGCAGTGGGGACTGTGTCAATGGGGTGTAGGTGTATCTCCACATACATCAATGTAAATAACTTCTGTAGCCAAAGTCATTGCTCAGCAGTATAAATAACTTACATAATAACCAAGGTTGCTATTGGAATGTGGTCATTATTGTGTATTTTGGTATAAATATAGACTGCCATGAGGGCTGGGGTGGAGGTACCTAAGTGGCCGAGGATTGCTGCCAGAATAGGCTGGCTAGGGGGCTAAGGAGTGCTGTGAGTGTACAGTGGCTGGAGTTCCAAGAACAGCTAAACAGATGGACAGTGGCTGAGCAGCTGAATGAAAGATGTTTAAACCAGTCTGGTTGCCCAAATCTCAACTGAACCTCCCCAGTCTGGAAGGGTGACAAGTCACTCACCTGTCTTTTACTGTGTCCGCACTGTTATGACTGATGAGCCACAGGGAAAATCTCCCAGCCTAATAGATGAGGCCAAAAATCACTCCTGATCCCCAGCCCTCCATTTTCAGTACCTGCTGACCATTGTTTCATCTTTCTCCAAGTGATCCCTTCCCTCACTCACAGGAGCAGACAATGCTCTTCACTTTAATTAGAGACAACTCCACCTCCAGGCCATTCTCCACATACTGCTGACCTCACCTTCTACTTTAGTTGATTGCAGAAGCCACTAGACAAGAAGACTCCTCAACTCCCTTCTCCCACTTACACACAAAGCTGGCTTTGGATCCATACTGTCTGCCTTCCTTTACTTTTAAAGGAACATATATTTCCTGTTATGACTTGTATCTAGATGCTCCCCCAAAGCCTCATATGGTCATAGATGGGGAATTTGGTAGGTGGCTGAATTAGCACATGAAAATGTGGATTAAGGGCATGATACTGGGATTAGGGTGTGGATAATGGAAGCCTCACCCTGGGTATGGGTGGCACCAATCAGTAGGCTTGTAGCTGGGACAGAATATAAAGGGATGGAAAGAAGGCAGACTTGCTGCTGCTCACTGCTTTGGCTGCTTACTGCCTTCCTGCCTGCCGTGGACTGTTTCTCCTCTCCAATGCAATCTTTACCTTGCCACCCTGCTTTAGAAACAGCCAACTACGGACTGAAACCTCTACAAACTGTGAACTGAAATAAACTTTTCCTCCTTTAACTTTGAGTGTCAGGTATTTTGTCTTCGCAATGAGAAAAGTGAGACATTTCTCTTCCCACGGCTTATCTTGCTTTCCGTGCTTTGCATGCCACTCCCTCTTATCTTTTCCAATATTGTCTCCTTTTCCTTTCCTCAGCATCTTTGACCTCTCTGTACTGACTTTTAAACATTCAGCAATGTTCAGATCTGTCTTCAAAAAAACAAAAATACAACAACCTTCCAAATTCAATAACCACACAAATAATAACACTTATCTCTTTCTTGGTGTTCTCTTCCCCAGCTTCCTCCTCAGTTTCAAGTCCCCTTTGTGCTTGGAACATTTCTTTCCCTCTTCTGTCTTATTTTTAAGAATGCATATGATTACTCTAGACCCACTTAGATAATCTTCCTATATTAAACTCAGCTGATTTGTTCCTTGATTCCATCAGCAAAGTCATTTCACAGCACTGTCCAGGTTAGTATTTGAATGATAAGGAGAAAGGAATCTTGGGAAAAGAAGTCACATTTAGAATTCTGCCTATCACTCCTCATTTTATACATACTACTCTCTATAACTTAAATTACACTAAATTTTTAAAATTGTAAATGTTCAATGGTCAATTCAACCTGAGATAATAGTGTGAAATAATAATTTCAGATAACTATGTGAAATGACAATGAGAATCATGATTCTTTACTTTTTTTGCTAGTGAATTCCAGTGTTTCTCAGGGGTGGGAGAACTCCACGTTATTTTGCTGTCATCTAATTTGAAAAAGTGAAATATGTTCTATGATACCTAATTTTGAAACGCAGTATATAGCCATTTAGCCTGAATTTGAATGTCCATATAATTTTTTCTGACATAATGCTAATGAATCTTTTAAGCATTTGAGTCTAGTGTGACAAGCAAAGTCCCTCCCAAGGGAGTCAGTATTACGTTGCTTGTGGACTTAGGAATGGGTCCGCATTCTGAATTCACTGTCAGCTAACCATATAATCTTAAAGTTATTTCTCTGTGCCTGAATTTTCTCCATCTGGAAAATACATACAGTTAGCTAAACCTCTACCTGATTGTTAAAGACTGAATAATTAGATTACTTAGTCAATAGGAATATTAAACATTTCTTAGATTGCACCAAGTGCGAATAGGAGCTCAATCAACGTTACTATTTGAGGAATTATAATTCCTGATTTTTCCAGAGATAGTACAGAAAGTAGAGCTTAGGTGTTACTAGTTCAAAATGGTCCACTAAGCACCTTTGCTGCCTGCCAAACAACACATCAGCCATGTACACTATCAAACATATATTTTATAGTCATATGTGCATGTAGGTAGATACTATTATGCAAGACATATGTTCTTATCAAAGTGACTGATTTTCTACTTTTCCTTGTGATAATAAAACAGCAATGCATTCCATAATAACTTCCAGAGAAAAGTAAAAATATTAAAATATTAAAATTAATTGAAGAACATTGTAAGATATTATACAATTAAACTTTAGAAGAGATAGCAGAAATTTTATATGCTGAAAGGAAATGTTTCAAGCAAATAGTGTTAAAGAGCAGAAAATATCTCCTTTTCCTATGATAAGCTGTAGCCTCAAGGATCTCAAATTCCCTTTATAACATTTTAAAATTTTAGTCTAATAATTGTACTTGTGACATGGTATATTTTATGTGTTAGATATAGTATGAGTAATGAAATATTAATTTCCTTTTAACTGTGTTATTTATAGGAGTTGGTCTGTGCTTTAAATTACTTTTGTAATCTTTGTAGCTTTGTTGTCATTTTAAAAAAGTTTAACTGATATGGGGCCAGGGATTTAGCTCACTGGCATATGTGCCTGCCTGCCAAGCACAAAGTCAAATGTTTGATCCCTGGTACCAACATAAATAAATTAAATTAAATTAAATTAAATTAAATCTAAAAAATTAACTAAAACACAAAAATCATAAATAACAAGTTCACATAAGTATGTACAACATAAAATTTGTACATATTAATGAGACAGCTTGGAATTAATGTTCAATAGTTATAGAATGCATAATGTTGCATAATGTTTAAATCAGGTTAAATATAATTATGTCATAAAATATTAATTCTTTGTGGTGAAAACTTTCAAGATTCAGCTTTCAGACTGTACAGTAAGGTGATTTGCTTTTTATATTACATTTTATTTTTATTATATAAGGAACATATGTTCATTGTAAAGCATATGGAGAAAATGAAAAACAGGTAGAAGAAAATAAAAACCTGTATGCAACTTGTTTTTTACCCTACTCTGGAACATTTCTTAACATTTTTGAAGTTAGCAAATATAATTTTAGCTATAGAATAATTCATTTGAAATTCACTTTTTGGGGGGAACACAATTTTAGGCATTCCATATGGTGGTGTATGACTCTTCTTTGAATTAATTTGTAATGGACTCCTACCAAAGAATGTTTATGAGTTGTTCAGTGGAAACACAGCCTAACATGGTACTTTAGGAAAAGTAGATCATGTCTGCAGTAGACTTTGGCACTGATTGGTTCTATCAACTTAGGGCAGTCCCATTTCCTTAGCTCTCTTTACATTTAATTTTTCTCAGAAGGTGAAGGGCAAGTCTAGCTTATGTTTTAGTTGAGTCCTCAGATCATTATTCTATGGTCTCAAATTCTTCAATGTATTTGCATGCAAGTCTTAGGAAAAGAAAGGGCAACTCCTATGGCACCAGTACAACTGAGAAATTTATGTTTGGAATCATATTTGTAAATCTATGCCTGAGCTTAAAAGAGTAAATCTAGTTCAAGTTACCTGATAGGTTAATATTAGATGATAAATTTTTTTTAAAGTAATGCATAGTGGAATGGAAGTCTTCCAGCCCTGAATTTCCATTTTGTAGATGACAGATCTGAAGCCAAAAAGGTTAGGTCGCATGGCTTGAAATAGAAAAGTCTCTTAGGAGGACTGGCACAGATTGTGAGAAAAACTGTCAGAATAAAAGAACTTCCCTGAATCATTTACTTAAACTTCACTGGATTTTCATATAAAGTGTGTCAGAGGCTGGTGATGAGTTTTTCTACTAAACTTGCATATGATTTATAGGAACCCACAGAGCAATATCACATGGAAATACTAGCTAAGGAGAAAATTTCAGCTCCAAAACCAAAATCAACTTTCTGTGTGACTTTTGATAAGTCACTTAACCTTTCTGTACTTTCCTCTCTTCATCTGTTTTATTGCAATGACATTATCTTCCACAATCTATATTAGATTTCTTGTAAAGATTAAATGAGAGCCTCAAAAGACATAGAAAAATGACAGTTTGCAAATGTAAGATTATGACTTTCTAATTGGAAAGGAAAAGAGAAAGTACAGATATTAAAAGAAGGCTCAATTTTTTCATATCTACAGCCCCCAAAAAAGGAATAAAGAGAGAAAGAAATTGTTATCCAATTGTTTTGTTTTGTTTGGTACTTGGAATTGAACTCAGGATCTTGTGCTTGAAGAACCTGGATATACTTTTTTAATGACCTAGATCTAGAATACCCCCCCAAACTCTTATATGCTCAGAAGCAGTACCTTACAAGATGATTGGATTATGGGAGCACTATACTCATCACTGGATTAATCCACTAATGTATTCATAGCTGACTTGATGTTAAGAGGTGGGGCTTGGTTCCAGTTGAGTCCTTGGTAGTGTGATGTGGAAGCATATATCTCCCTCTCCTATCTTCCCTCCTCTGCTTCTTGGTGGCTATGATATAAGCAACTCTCCTCTACTATGCCCTTCTGCCATGATGATTTGCTTTGGAGCAGGCCTACCAAGGAATAAACTGTGAGCCAAAATAAACTTATCCTTCTTTAAATTGCACGTGTTGGGTATTATGTCAGTGGTGAAAAAGTGACTAAGATTTTGGTACCAGAGAAGTGACTATATCTGACCATGTGATTCAGAAGCCTTTGAAACTGGCTTGCAAGAGGAATTTGGAAGGGTGTGGAGATGCCTGCTGGAAGGACCTTAAAATACTGTCAGCTTGGCTTGATAGGAGATTCTGGTCAGAGTGATAAAGACCAGAATGCTGATAGAAATGGAAAGAGTAAAGGCCAGGTTCAGGAGATTTGAATTGAGAACAAACACTTCATTGGCAGTTGAACTTGAGGTCATGTGTGTTATGCTCTGGCAGAAAATTTGTCTTCACTTTACCAATGTCCTGAGAGTTTGTGGGAGACTAAAATTAAGCATATTGGACTACTTAATTTTGCAGAGAAAATTTTAAGGCAACCCAACATTCAGGCTGTGGCATGGGTACTGAAGGCTGCTTTTAGCCATGTCTACGGTAATAATCAGTAACAAAATGGAGAGTTTAATAATTTGAAAAAATTTGCTGGTGGCCAGAAAAGTAGCAACATTGAGGTTATAAAGTTGGGGCCAAGAGGAGTTTGGTTGCTGAAAAGATTGCAGCTAAAAAGAAGTCAAGAATTTGCAACAATACCTGAGGAAAAAATGCCTCTAGGGCATCTCAACTTTTTATTGCTGAGGCCTTCAGTTTGGTAACAGTGAAGACTTGAATTCAATCATCAACTTGAATAAACTTGGAAGGATATTCTTCCTTCCTTTGGACCTCCAAATGACCACACAGCCTAGTTAAAGCTGTTCCTAGACTCCTGATTCATGGAAACTGCAATATAATGTGTGTTTCTTTAAATTACTCAATTTATGGTAAATTATTCCAGTAGTAATAAAGAATGAATACAGTCTTTTCTATCAAGTAAAAGAAATTCCCTGTAATTTCTATTCTGCTAAGATTTGCTTTTAAAAGCAAGAATAGTTATTAAATTTTTATCAAATATCTTTTTTGTTTTTATTTTAGGATCAGGGATCAGTAAACATTTTCTGAAAATAGTCAGGTATAAATAGTTTAGGCTGCAAGCTCTTCTGGTCTTTTTCAGAACCATTCAGTTCTGCTGTTGTTGCTCAACAACAGCTATAGAGAATATGTAAATGAGTGAGCATCACTGTGGTCTAATAAAGGTTATTTACAAAAACTGGTAGCTGTCCAGATTTGATCTATGGGCCTTAGTTTGCTGCTAAGATGACTGCATTATTTCTTCTCCCTGACTTGTTGAGAGAAATATGTTCATGGCTTTTCTAATATTGAGCCATTCTGACTTGTGGAGTAAATTATATTTGGAAATGAATTTTAATATACCACAGTGTTCAATTTTTAAAAACTTTATTTAGGACTTTAGTATTTAAATTCATAAATAATATTGGCTTATAAACTCTTTATTCAACTCAGTGTCATTGTATCCTCCTAAAATAAATTGAATAGTTTTGTTTTTCTTAAATTATTAAAAAATTGATATAACATGGGAATTATGTATTCTTAAAAGCCTTATAAGCTTTTGTTTATGCTTTTTTCCAAATCTAGTTACATTCCTTTTTTACTTGGTTAGTTTTAGAATTGAACTATCATTATTATAAACTTATAATTTTATTCTATTAGTGTTTTTTGATTATTGATATATTCTTTTTAAACAAATGTATGCTGAATTTTACAATGGTCCCAATTATGCAGCTGAACCAAAGACATACATTTCTTATGTCTTCGGTTCAAAATTCCGTTTATGAATATCTATCAGTTTGTTAAATGTGATGATCAAATTCTTTAGATTATTGCTTTCTCTCTTGTGCCATTTAACTGCTAAGTTTTTAAAAGAGCTACTTTAAAAAATTATTTTATTATTTGGTCAACATGTGTGTAAGTTTTTGAGTCAACACTGTGCCAATCAGATAACACTTCAATGAATAATAGCAGTGATCATTGTAGTCTCTTTTTTTATATTAAGGATTTGTATACACTAAAAATTTGTATACACTGAAAATGAATATTTGGGGCCAGGGATACAGCTCAGCAACACAGAACCTGTGGCAAACACAAGGTCCTGAGTTCAATTTTTGGTTTAAAAAAAAGAATATCCAATGGATATTATCTGAAAATAAGTAATTCATTTAGAATGTAATGAAGTGTGTTAAAATTTTGGAATTGGCAGATTGGCCTAAAAGTATTTAAGAGCTACTCACCAATGGTTACCTGGCTTGTCCACTTTATATTGTTGACAGTGGCCATGTCTTAATGGTTAGAGGAGTTAGGTCACGTCACATATACATTGTGGATTTAACCTCTATGGTAGTAACACTTAGGTATTTATACTGAACAAAAACAAATAATACCTGAATTTCATATTATAAATATGAAAAATTACTACCTCATACCAATCTATAGGTGCATCAGGGTCCTTGCAAAGTTTCCTGTAAAAGCATTTCACATCTTCACTCTTCAGTTCTATATCAAATAGCTCCTGCACTGATGCATAAAACTTGTCATAATCAACCACATCTGCTGTGAAGAAAGCACAAGTACATTTTCACTAAATTCCAAAGACTACATTTCATATTTCAGGTGCTTTTCATATTTCCTAACCTTCTATTTTCCTATTTCAATGTAATGAAAACCAAATTTATCTGCATTTTAAAGATCATGACTTTGGAAATATTTTAGCCTTGGGCTAAAATATTACTAAATAAAAAAAATTTTTTTTACTTTGACCTGTCATATCTTCTCCATATCTTCTGTTTCATTTCTTTTAGAAGTTTCATGTGGTAATATAAAGATAAGAAAATAAATTGCAAAGGCTTACTCTCTCCTGCTATGAAAGTTTCACCAACTGGAGTATCTACTAGAGTTCACCTGAAGTACAAGGTAGAAGTATGCAAATAGCACTTATATATTAGTTCTTTGATCATTTGCAAACACAAATATCATTGTTTGAATCTTGATTTTGAAAACGTATTGATTCACAGAGGTAAGACTATTGAGGCTAAGGACAAAGGCATGAGATGCAAAGACTCAAAACCATATTGATAAAATCAAACTCTTTTATTTAATTAACAAAAAAATATTGATCATAATTGTGTGTCACAACTGAGTTAGACATTGGATTTAGATGAAAAACTAGATCAGCAAATCCCTGCTCTCAAGGAGCTCCCATTCTAGTAAAAGGATCAGAAAATTAATGAGAACAAACATTTTACATAATGTGATAGGTAAGACTCATTAATAGTTGTTAAATTAGAGGTTATCTGTTTATAAGGTAGGGAAGCTAAAATTGCTGCAAAATGACATGAGGGAACTTTCTGAGATGCTAGAAATGTTTTTGCTTTAGTTTGGTTGGCTTATTGACCAATGTTCAGATTTATGGCTCTACTTAAGATTAGTGCACTTTATGGATTAGTGACTTTTAGGGTCTGTCATATCTCTGTAACAAAGTGAAAATAAATTTTATCATAGAATGAGATAGGTGTGAGAAAGGAAATCAATAAGGAGCTGTGATAGAATTATATGGTGCTGGGGGACAGAGGAGACATCAGCCAATGTCTCTCTAAGGAGGTGGGTAAAATCTTAACCTCAGACTTGATGAGCAATCAGGAGTCAGCCATGCCTAAAGCAGACGAGAACAGCTAGCCAAAGACTGATAAACACCAAGTCCTGAAGCTGGAAAGAGCTTGATGTTTTTTTAAGAAAGGGAGTATAAAGCAGAGAGAGGATTGGGAAAAGTGCTGTGAGTGGAGACCAGAGTAGAAAAACCTAACCTGCAGTCACAGTTAGCATTTTACTCCAAATAAGATGACAGGCTCTCACTGAAGAGTTTTATAGATGAAAATGACACAATGTGACTCAAATTTTGTTTTTTAAATGCTACCTGGAGGAAGCATCATTAAAAGGTATAAAACCAGCTTGGGCTATGGTACTAGTCTAGGCTTCAGCTAATAGAGGTTTGGTCCAGGATGATACTGAGGGTGATTGTACATGCTAGGATGCTATGGAAAGTGTCATTTGTACCTTTTCCTAATGTGATTATCAATACACACCTTTTAACTCTTGAAAGTGTCTCCAATTGGATGACAAATGATATAGACACCTTGGAGATAGCAGTGGACATGGTGAGAGAAGATGAGAAATAGAATTCCAAATATTTGCTAACTGATTGGAAGTTATTGAGGGAAGAAGTGGTGAGTGAAGCAAAGGAAAGAATCTAGAGCAGTGGTTCTCATTCAAAGGACATTTGTGCCCCATACCCTACCCCCTTCCCAATACACACACACACACACACACACACACACACACACACACACACACAGAGAGAGAGAGAGAGGGACAGACAGACAGACAGACACACAGACTCTTTAGCAATTCTGGCAATGTCTGGCAATACTTTGATAATCACAAATGGAGGGTATTCTACTGGCATCTAGTGAGTGGAAGCCAGAGGTACTGCAAAGCATTTTACAGTGCATATTTCACCCAAAATATCAATAGTGCCTAGGTTGAATAACCTTGCTCTAAAATGGCATTCAGTTTTCTGCTGATAAAACTCAGCAAATGTTAGTAATGTTTTACACAAATAGGCAACTAGGAAGGGACTGCACCTCTTGGGAAAAGTAAAATATTTCATCTTAGCTGTATTAAATTTGAACTTCCTACAACACATCCAAATAGTTACTTAGGAATTTTAAATTCACACCAACTAGTACAAAACATGTGTTTCATTGTAAATGTCACTGGATGAAGGTGAGGAGATTTTCCTGTTCTGCAGTTTCTTGGTAGAATTTCAATCCTACCAAGTCTCTGGTAAGATTTAAAAGCAATATTGATGGGACAAATTCCTGCAGTTTACCTAATTTTTAGATAAATACTGTTTCATGAAAAATACTCTCTGGTTCTAGGCTCCTTGCTTACAGTGAAAAGTAGACCCTATTTTCTAGTATCTGTTAATGAATATGGATTTACCTCATACAGTATTAGAGTTTGATATAAACTATGAGTATATATTTCTCTTCTCCTCAAACTTTCAGGCCAGTCCCTAAGTCAAGAAAGGTAATTTGTCTAGCAATATTTAGTTTTTATCTAGTTTTAAAAATTTTATCTAATTTTAAAAATTTTATCTAGTTTTAAAAATTATAGAGGAAGGACATTGTCAATGTGACTTTGTCACTGCAAGCTTCTCAATGAGAGCAAAGTTGGTGTCTGTGTTTAGCTCACATTAAGGACTCCTTCTTAGTTATCAGACTCTTTGCTAGCCTTATGGTTGCAAAACCTTCACCACTTACAGGTCATTGTGTGGGAGAAGGGACAGAAACAAACATACATATACCAATTTCAGCAGGCTAAATACAATCTGTGCGCTTCTTAAGACAGCAATAAGTGGATTACCAGTACTAAGGATGGCTTTGCTTGGTGGAAGTTTGGAAGTTTTTCCGAAGATGTGTCATTTGATTTCAGTCTTGAAATATGCATACGAGTTCAGAGCCAGGAGCACACATGGGCACATGCATGTACATGCACATAAACACAGAAACACAAACACACACATACACAAAGGAGGCAAGGAATTCTACATGGAGGAATAAGGTGTAAAACCAGCCATTAAAAGTACATCATATTAGAAATGCTGAAAATTTATGGCAAAAGGTATAGGAAGGAAAGTGCCAGGATCTGAAACTGGATAGGTAGGTTGAGGCATGATGGTGAGTGGCCCTGCATGCCACATTAACATACAAATTTTAGAGGTGATGTAATAAACCAGAAATATAGCAGACTCAAGTTTTGGAGGCAAAACTAGAAATATAAAGGACAAGAAGACTCTTATACTGAGAAACTGCTATTATAAGTCAAAAGAGAGTTATTTTGACATGGTCAAAGATTGTCCCAAGATATCTGGCTTAGATTAGGTAAATGAAGTTTATGCCATACAACTAACATGACAGTAGAAAAAATCTCAAGGACAAAAAGAGGCCAAGAAAGGATAAGAAAAGAGAAAAACCAGAAAAGAGTGGTATGACAAAAATGCAGGCGGAGGAGATTTCTTGAAGCAAAAATGCTAACAGTGTTAATGTAGTGAAGTTACCACATGGGCTGTAAAAGGGGAAACTATTGAATCTGGCAAGCATATTAAGTTATTGAATACCTTGGTAAGGTATTTGCATTTTCTGCACAGTGATATAGAAAGCCAGACTGAACCAGACTGAACATAAAGTGGGGTTGCTAACTGGAAATCCAGTGGAAAAACAAGTGAGAAACATACAGTGGTAACTGAAGGGAAGAAAAAAGGCGAGGTCAGGACACTTGTGTGTATTTTTAGATTGAGAGGAAAAAGCCAGTAGGAAAAGGAGATTCCGAGGCTGTTGCAGCAATTGATAGCTTTGGGTGGAAGTGGGGGTAAGGAAGGTGCTGCTTTAGTAGTTTGGCAGTGGAGGCAAGGGTATTGGACAGACCTCTTTCCTTTGGCCTTGCTTTCTTCTATCATTTAGGAAGCTTGGCTGGAAGGAGCAGAGATCCCATAGAGGATTCAGAAAAAGTGGTAAAAGTTTGTAAAATCAGTTACAGAGAGGTAAAAACAAACTACAGGGAAATGAAAGTTTTAGTGAGTAGTTTAGGAAGCCCAGTCAAGTTCACAACCTTCTACAAGGTCTGAGTCCTAGATTTTACACTTAAATGAGTTGGGCAGGTGACTTATCTCTACTTTCTGTTTTTCACAAATAAAATGGACAAAATGATTATCTTTGTCCATTCAGACTATCACACAAATTAGATGAAATTATATTTATTAAAATGACATAAATTATTAAATACTATTCAAGTAATACTGCCTTGGGTTTGCACACTTGAAGACATGATTTTTACATATGCATGACTACATAGCTTGGAACATTAAAATGCTGGCTATGTAGTTATATGGGTCCTATTTTATTGCAACAGCAGGATTTGTTCCGTGGGTCTTTGGAAGGCAGCTATGCTCATCACTGTATCACCAACACTGTTACGTTGGTTTTTGTATTCAGCCTAATTTTTCACTGGTGTCCTCAATGCCCCAAAACTGCATACTGCACAATTCCCCTTAGCCACAGTCATGATGATGTACTTAAAGCTCTGTATTCAGATATGTCCCGCTGAAACTCCTGAGCACAATGTCCACCACATTCCCTTTGCCTTGGTGCACACAAATCATTCCAGCCTACAAAAGGGAGGAGTGACCCTGTGTGAATGGAGAGTGAAGCAGGAAATGCTGTACTGTTTCACAAAGTCCTTATGGTCTCCTGATACACTTAGGGAAATGGTAGAATGGCACACATGGCTTGTCACATGCTTGTATGCACTACTGAGAGTATCAGGTCAACCAGTAAGCCATCAAATGGTAGTGTTTCAAAATAACCACCAGGTATCATTTAACCCATTCTTTTAATTTTACAGTTGAGACAGCAAAGGGTCAGAGAAGTACTGTACAAAGACCTTCCCCAAGTCTAATTAGCTACTTAGGAACTGAGAAAGAAAAAGCACTCAAGTATACAGGTCCATGTTTCATGTCTCTGCTGTTATGTTACTTTTCTTTGATGTCTTAAAACACCCCAGTTCTAACCAGCAGACCCAAATGGACTTCCCCAGTAATCATGGATCTTACCTTCTTTTCGGATAATCAAGCCTGCTCTTTCATCTCGTTTGTAAGCTGCTATCTGTTCAACCAATTTTTCAAATTTACTCAAGGCTGTTCTGAAATTGTAAATCTGAAGTGAAAGGGGATGCTTGTCCTTCGTGTCATCCATATGGACACAGTGAATGTTTTATTTAAGTACAGAACTAATACTGCAAATGGGCCATTGTGAAAAATCCTCCAGTTTTTACAATTGCCTGTCTGCTGTCTCACTTTTTGCTTTATGTCTCATTCTTTGGATTTTAAAAATCCTATTCCATGGATTGCAGTAAGAGTTACCAGTAGGATGTTAGCAGGACAGCTGACTTATGTGTTCGTACGGACAAACAGAAGTCCTGACCTCATAATGTTACCAGTGTTCTTCATGTGGTCCTCATTGCATCATAATATTTCTGACATTCTACTTTTTCACAAAGAGAAGATTGAGATTCCCCTCCCTAAAGAGGGAGAGAGTAAGAGAGGGAGGGAGGGAGAGAGAGAAAGAAGAGAGATGGGGTTCGGGTGGAGAAGGCTAGCTAGCTCAAGGGAGACAATTTGCTTTACACTGAGGAAAAAAAACATTTTGGAGTAACCTGAAGGAAGTGAGGTACCAAGTCAGGAGGTCCTGAGATCAACATGTGCTTGACGTATCTGAGAAATATCAAGGAGACCAATGTGACCAAAGTAATGTGGGATGGAAGAGAGAGGTAGAGAGATAAGGGCAGAGTCAGGAGATGGTGGTCAGATTATGTAGGACCTGTTCCTGTTCCAGGCTGTTGTAAGGACTTTGACCTTTATTTTCTCTGACTGAGATGGAAAATTTGAGGGCAGAATGGTGATGTGATTGCTCCATTTGCTTTGTGAAGAATAAAATCAAAGGGCTAAATGGCAGAGCAGAGAAACTACTTAGATGGAGATTTCAGTAACACGAGCAGGAGACAATAGGTCAGTATGTGGACTGTATTTAGATGCTGAATCCACAACCAAACTGGAAATGAACTGCAAGTTAACAACTGCAAACTAGATTGCTAATAGGTATGTGGTATTAAGAAATAATTGTTCATTGCATTGTTTAATTATATTTTATGTTATACTGTTTGTCTTAGCCTATTCTTGCTGCTCTAACAAAATACCTTAGACTGAGTAATTTACAAACATCAGATAGGTATTTCTGATAGTTCTAGAGGTTGGAAAGCCCAATATCAAGGCTTCCACAGATTCAGTGTCTGGTAAGGGCCCTATCCCTAACAGATAACAACTATGGGTCTTCATGAAAGGAGAAAACGGGTTCCCTCAATCTCTTTTATAAGGGGCTTTAATCCCATCTATGAGAATGAAACCCTCAAGACCTGGTCACCTCCCTCACACACCTCTTAATGCTGTCAACATGGGCTTCAACATATAAATAGAGGACACAAACACTGATACCATAGCACTGATTTTTTGGTAATGTTATGTTGTGGAGTTACATATTCAAAGTATTTACAAATAAGTAATAAAGTATGAAGAAACACACAGTGCTTTGTATAAGGTACTGCTGGTAGTCTACATAAAGTGAGTAAAAATTAGTCATTGGAGTGTGGATTATAGTGACCTGGAGAAAAGTTAGTCAGTGGAGTAGTGAGTTAAGAGAGTTAAGAGATGGAAGTCAGTATGGAGGCAGGTATAAATATATTAGGCTTTTAGGAAATCTTTTTTGGTACCTGGGATTGAATTTATGACCTTGCACTTGCCAGGCAGGCACTTGTGCTGCTGACCTAAATCCCCTGCTCCTAAAGTAAATTTTTTTGTACCAGGAGTTGAACTCAGGACCTTGCACTTGGTAGGCAGGCACTCTGCCACTGAGCTATATTCCTGGTTTTTTGGTTAAAGATCTTTACGATGTTTGCTGGAGCAATTCACAGTTATTATGGTTATTTATAGACGACATAATTGTACTTGTATTTGCTTAATTACAAAAATGATACAGTTATAAATTTAAAGAACATAAAGAGAAATCACCCACGTTTCTACTATTCTCACAAACTATTAATTTTAAAAAATTTAGGCCACATACTCTGGTAATTATATAGTTTACATAGTACTATGTACACTATTTCAATTTTACTGCATTATTTCATAAAATTCTAATAGATTTTGTTATTGTAATTTTTCTTTTGTAATCTATTTTCCTCAAATGTTATTTTATTGCTTTTTTACATATAAATGACCATGAAAGGTAAGTGATTTACAAAGAAAAAGCTAGACGCAAACACACACTTAGTTGTAAGAAAAGAAATGATATTGTTAAAAAAAATAAAATAGGAAAAAAATCTAGGAGGTTGGATTCTCTGCAGTAGTTTGGCTTCCACGCCCATGAGCAGTATGAGAGCCAGGTATGGAAGCTGGCAGGTGAGAGCACACACAAGGTCCAGGGTTTACCCTCAGCGAGTCTGTCATGTGGGTCAGGTAGAAGCCATCTGTAGGAATCCTGTGGGAGACATAGGTTGCTGTACGTTTCCTACTTCTAGTTCACCATGTCCAGCTCAGTTCTCTCTTGATGAAGAACTCTGTATAGAATGAGTGTTCTCAGGTGGTGCCCGAGGCTGGGCACAGAGACAGAGGAGAATCTGGGCCGGGCTCACTCAGGCATATTCAAGATTTAAAAGATGGTATGTGACAGAAGGCATCTTGGTAACTACACTCTTCCACGTGTTTGTCCCTAGAGTGACATTACCGAATCATGAACTAATTCCTTACAGACAACTAGAGCCCAGCTCCCATACTACTATCTCTTCTCTTCCATATTTTGGGAACTTCCTCATCCTCAAGACTGCACCTTCTGTCTTTCTTTTCTATGGCTGATATCCGTCCTCATTTTGGTGGCTCCCATATAGAAATAGAGCCTGGGTGGTACTTTTTTTTCTTCTTAGGGCAGTGGCAAGCACTCTACCACTAAGTTATTATGTGTTCTACCATGACAAGCTGCTTCACCGCAGCCCCAAAAGCAACATGGTCAACCAATCACGGACTGAACTGTCCAAAACTATGAGTCACAATAACCTTTTTCTCTTTATAGGTTGATTATCTCTGGGGCTTGTTATTGTGATGGAAAAGTGGTTAATAAAAACAGGGAAGATTATAAATGAGATTTCATTTTAAAAACATATGTATGTAGTTTTGTGGGGTGCAGACTAGCCACAGTTTATACATTAAACGGATACCTATATTTCATCCCTGTGAGGAGATATATACACAGAAATGATAGTTAGAACTTAAAGGATGCTAGATTCTTTTTTTCTTAAATACAATTATATTCCTAAAACAGAAAAAAGGTACAGATACTTTGGGCAAGATTTTCTCAAGGGCTTTTCTGCTTCTCAACAAGGACCAAGGTTAGAGGATAGGGAATGACGTTTCCCTAGCCCTGGGAAGAAGATTACTTGATTTAGTAAGGGTTGGAGTTCTTTCTAGCTGACACATGCATGACCCAGAAGGTTACAGTTATCAGTTATTTCAAACAAGATTGTCAAAGAAAACAGTCGCTATTCTCCTGCACATGTTGTGAAGGACATTCTTGGAACACAGATTGTGATAATTTAGTACTCTGGTGTAGGAAGAGATTAAATGAACTTTTTTGGCCTTGGGAGTAATCTTACAAAACCAAAAGGCTTGCAAGAATTCCTACATTCTAAAGGAAGCTCAGGCAAGAGGAGGCGTGGAGGCACTAGGAACCAGTTCTGTGTGCATCTGCTCATTATCACCTCCAAACTACTTAGGAGAATGTGACAAGTTATTAGGAGATTGAGGATAGCCTTAATGAGCACTTGGAGAAGCCATCACTTTGCCTCACTTATTTCCATGCAAGGAGCACTCACCGGAGAGAATGGGGATAGCCAGCTCTCTACAGAAGACCCTTTCCCTAATTAGGTGGGCCAAGGATGGGTGCATATTCATAGAGAGCCAGAGGTTAGCCTCTGAGGAGAGGAAACAGACTGGGTCATATTGGGAGAAGCCCTTGCGGGGAAGATGACCTGTACTATTTCAGGAACCCTTAGCATGGACTGAGAGGGAAATCAAGCACATTGATAAAGCTTTGGCTCTGTCAAGGGAGATGTGTTTAGGTTTCTAAAGAGTCACCATAGATGAGAAAAACATACCATTTAAAATCTGACACAATCAGAGGGTACCAACAGAGGATGTTATAAGATTAAAAACTGGCGGTCAACTTAATGCCAGTGGAATCAAATCATTGTGGTGCTGAGCATAGATGTTCCACCTGAGGAAAGTAGCCAGCATAAATAGAGACATGGAGAAGGTGAAGGGAGGTGTTGAGGCATTGAGGCATTGTAGGTTCTCCTATGTGTTGCTGTTTGAGCCACTAGTTCTCCTGTAGAAGTTCTGGTCCTTACATCGAGCAGTGCTTTCTGGCTCCAGAGGGGAAGACGTGTGCCGCTTAATCTCCAGGATGAATTTGTCACTCTGGCTTCATGGCATGTACTTGACTGTGCTTATTGTCAGAGGAGTTCAGGGCCTCTGTGTCACTGAGGATGGCTGTGGTGCTTTTCAGGACAGCCCTGGTCTTTATTATGAGTGTGACTTCTTGGCTACAGCATAGAACTCTCAACTTACCAGCACAGCTCCTTCACCCTGCTGGCACAGACTTCCTGGCTTCCACCACTGACCTTTAGGTCTTTCCAGCACAGGTCCGTAAAAGAGACTGGCATGAGGCCTTTTGGGCTCTAGACCTCCAGTTGGACTTGTGGGAGGCATTGTCATGAGCTCTGGGTCTTCATCTGGATTCATATGGGATATTGCTGTGGGATTCAGGCCCTTGGCTGAATATTCTATGTCTTTGGTATTGTGGATAGATTTCCTGCAGTTTTTTGTGTTAACTCTGGTGACCATCATAAAATATTATAAATTCCATGTCCTGTTTTTAATTGTTCTCCTCACAACCCCTAACTACAACAGAGGACAACTTTACCTACCAAATCTCAGGAAAGCAAGAGAGTTAAGAGAGTAGTGGGTCAGGAAATAGAAGAAGTTGCCCTTGCTGTCTTTCCTACTGCTATATTTACATAGTGAGCCAAGATTTACAGTAAAAGCTTACATACATGGTCAACTGATTTTCAATAAGGATGCCGAGACCAGTTAGCGGGAAAGGACAGCGTTTCCAACAAATGCTGGAGAAACTGTCTACCCACACACAAAAGAATGAAGCTGGACTCTTATGTTACATCATACATAATATTAACTTGAATCAAAGACCTAAATCTATAAAACTGCACTTACTTTTAAAGTGGTAGTATTTTGGCATTATCTATCACAGTTAACTTTCACACTCATAAATGTGTAAATCCGAAACTGACAAGAAACATTATTAACAAAGAAAATCATATATGTGGTATCATATATGTGTGAAAGCTTTAAATGTTTGTCAAAAGCTTTTCTTCTTTTTCATTCACTGCTATTCCTTTTGTGTAGGCACTGTCCAGGACTTTATTCTGACAGTTCAAAAAACACTGTCTCTGCCCTCCATCCTCCTATCATTCTGCCTCAACCACATTGGCTTTCTTGTTGTTCCTCCAACACTCCAAGCATAGACTCACTTCAGTACATGTATCCTATGTGTGTAATATTTGGTTAGTACTATCCTTAATCACACTGGGATTTTTTGTTTGTTTCTGTAGCACTGGAGACTGAACCTAGGGCCTTCACGCTGAACCACCTCCTCATTTTTTATTTTGAGACAGGGTCTTACTAAGTAAGTTGCCCAGGTTGGCAATCCTCCTGCCTCAGCCTCTCCGAATGCTGGGATTACAGGTATGCACCACCATGCCCTGTCCCACCATATCTTAATAGTAATCCACTTCTCCTCTCCCATACATTTTGTCTGCATTATAATACATTACAATGTTTAGAATCTGACTTCCCACATTTGTTCTAATTTGATTATTGTCTACACTCCCAACACTGCTAGATTGTAAGCTTTATGAGAATGTAAGCTTTATGAGGCAGAGACTCAACACCAAAGAATGAATGAAATGTTTTGAAAACAGTACATATAATGAGTCATTCATTCAACTAATACTTTTGAGAACTTACTGTAGGGGAGGCACTTTGCTGAAAACACAGTACACATGAAACATACACAATTTGTTAAACGTATGTCTAAAATATAAAATATAAAGATTTTGAGGGTGGATGGCTAGTTCCATAAATGGCAAGTCTAAATTGGAAGCTTTAACTGCCCCGTGGCTATTGTTTAACACAACAGTATGAAAAACTTACCATCAGGAGATTTAATTCTCTCTGGGGAAACTGGAAGTGGAATTCACTGACGCTAGACATTCCTGACTGATCTTTTGTACCCAAATGGGAGAGGCAAACACCCCCTCGAGGGGCAATTACATAAGCTTTTACTCCTGCTGGTCACCAGTTCCCCAGGACAGCTTGGCTCTGGGGTTTGGTGAGGCCTTCTTAGGGACTGTGCGGAACAGAGGCAAAGACACCCTTGAAGAGTGTGATCACGTTCGCAATCTATATTTGACTTGTACTGTATTTTCATTGCTACTGGGGAAAAGGCCCAGTGGAAAATGTGTGCTGTTCTAAATATAGCACCTACTCCTCTATACCTGCCAGATTTAGGTTGAAGCTTTGGGGGCACAGCCCGGGCAGTCACCTCCAAGAAGGGCTTTAGTTCAGGTCACATCTGTCCCTGTCTCAGGGCAGGTCAGAAGGACATGGGGTGCAGTGTGAGTCTTAACTTCCGTCCTCTTCTAATGCTACCTTTCCTGGTCCCGAAACTCGAAACTCTGAGGGTGACAAGCGTCCATCCTCTCCCTGCTGCAGCCCACAGTTGTCCTCCAGCTCTCAAGTACTCTTAACAGTTTACCTTTCTTCTCCCATTTCGTTGTTTCTATGATTGTTTGGTTAGCATCCTTTCCCGAGCTTTTCGACCTGTTATTTTCTTTTGTTTACAGTAAGCTATGGGAGGGGGAGCATTATTACAGCTTTTCGGGAAGAGAAAAAGCCAAGGGGGGCCACGGGCGTCAATATCAATATTTATGAATGAACAGGCGAAGGGACACGATGCGTTCAAGCTGGGTGCGGGGAGATGGGGTGTTAGGGAGCCAGTGATACAGTGATTTCCCTCCCGTCTCTCCCATCCTCCAGACTCAGCCCGCGCGCGTGCACGCCAGGGTAGGGATAAATGGTACAAGCCACTAGGCTTCCGAGCTAGGCAAGGAGGACACGCCGCGACGGGCGGGGCCGAGAGCGCACAAGTAGGTGGGGACGCGCACGCCAAAAGGGGCGTGCCTGCGGAAGCGCCGTGGAGGGCGGGGGCGCGCATGCGGGAAAGGGGCGGAGCCAAAGGGCGCGGGCGGAAGGGGCGGGGGAGGGCGGTCCCGGCGCGCGGCGCCCGCCAGCACAATGGCCAAAGGCCGCGGCCGAGCTCCAGCCCCACCCTGTGCGCCGCGCGCCGCGGGCCGCCCCACTTGCTGTGTGGGCGCCGGGCCATGTACTCGGGGAACCGCAGCAGCGGCCAGGGTTACTGGGAGGGCGGCGGGGCCGAAGATCCGGCGCCAGGGGGGACGCTGAGCCCCGCGCCGCTCTTCAGCCCGGGCGCCTACGAGCGCTTGGCGCTGCTGCTTGGGTCTCTCGGGCTGCTGGGCGTCGGCAACAACCTGCTGGTGCTCGTCATCTACTACAAGTTCCAGCGGCTGCGCTCTCCCACCCACCTCTTCCTGGCTAACATCAGCCTCAGCGACCTGCTGGTGTCCCTCTTCGGGGTCACCTTTACCTTCGTGTCCTGCCTGAGGAACGGCTGGGTGTGGGACGCCGTGGGCTGCGTGTGGGACGGGTTTAGCAGGAGCCTCTTCGGTGAGTCGGCCGGGAGGGGACGCTTCCTTCCCCTCCTCGCAAACTTCTCTTTCCGCCTTGCCACAGCCTCTGTGCGCCCCCGGTCCCGCTCGGCCTCAGTACCCGCTTCCCTTCCCGCCATCTCCCGCCCGCAGTCTCGCGTCCCCCCACCCTCCGCGCATTCTCGACCGGAGCCCCAAGCCCGCCTTCCCCTTGGTCTCCCGCAGCCGCGCTGCCCACACGCCGCTTCCTCACCCTATGCCGACCCGAACTCGCCCTCCCCCAGTTTTTCTCTCAGCTCCAGCCTCCCCGAACACCCCGGACGCTGGCGACCTCCGCTCCTTTTATCTCATTTCTCCATTTTCACCCTCATGATACAGTTCAGCAGGGCTTCCAGGGCCTGCGGAGTCAAGAGGTTCAAAAAAAAAAAGTGACTAACTCGTGGAAGTTGGAAGAGGGAACTAAAACATTTAATTCATATATTATTCGTTTCCTGAAATGAAAGGTGGAAACCTAAAATAGTAGCAGTGTATATTTTTTTTCTTTTGTTCATTAGCGGTTGTAAACTTTTGAATGCTTCCCAAAGAGTGAGACATCGTTTCATTCATGTCCCCAAAATGGAAAACGGCATGTGCCCTAAAAGCTATTTTTACTGTATTTTCTTCCTAGGTTGTACCTTACCCAAATCTAAATTGAGATTACCTATGCCTCAGAGAATCCCATCTCAAGTGAACAAATTGCTGTGCAGTCGGTAGGTTTTATTAACGTAGAACTTGGTAGTTAATTGAAGATTTATTTCTAAAATACTTAATCATTACAGAAGATTTAAGTCTCAGATTTGACTCAGTATATGATAAGCTTGGGAAAGAAATTATTTTTTTCAGTGCGCCCTGGAATTTAATTCATACCAAGATTTAAAATGGAAATGTGTATTTCTCAGGTTTTACTATTCCTTTTTAAATCTTGAAATCCACTGATAATTTATAACTGCTTTTATCTTGGCAGATACTGGAGCACAATCTTTGTAACATTATCACAAATATTTTCTTATAATCCAGCCTTCTGTGCTCTGACAAACCCAAATACTGTGGTGTAATGATTCATTTTTTTTTATATCTTTAAAGAAACAAGATGTCAAGGAAGTCATGATTCATTTATTGCCTCAATGATTCTAATAGTCTCTTCCCAATAAACATAAATCTGAGAATTTCCTTTGTACACAAATTTGGAACCTGGGGAGGGAACTCTGTAGTTATGTAGGTGATAATACAGGTGGTTATATAATTACAGTTTTCACGTTAATTAAAAATACTTAACAGGCAAATTTTTAGGCAGGCCAGGTTTTAAAGAAGGGGATTCTAGTACAAGCCTTCAGTGTCATCATTAATGCTCCCTTGCATGGGCATCACATATCTGTTTACAGACATGAAAGTTCTTACTTCCATAAAGTGCCTTTTCTCTGCTCAGATATTCTGTTTCTGCACCTGGGAGTTTGAAAATAAGGATGCATTGAAATTTTTTTAAGTGCCAGCATCCACCTTTTTGTTCCTTGTGCAACACCCACTCTTTGATATCTCCTACTCTCTTCCCTCTGTGCTTTACCATTCCTGGTGGAGTCCCTTTCTGTTCAGAAATTATTTTGTGAGACTGCTGGAAACTATCATTTCTCAGGCATTTTTAATAAATGCTTTCAACTGCAACTATATTCATATTTTAGAATTAGAGATAGACACTAGAGTTATCTCGAGTATCAGAGGTTTGATTAAACCCCAGAGATAAGAGTGAGTGAGGTTATTATGGGGCTTAAAATGTTCTTAGTAAAGATAAAAAAATTTCTGTGTCTGGAGTGTGCTTGTAGATTGAGTTCCAGAAGAAGAAAGGGAAAATAATACTTTCCTTGTGTTATCCCTGAGCAATAACTAACCATAAAGAATTATTAAGGGGGGAAGAAATTTTAAAATGCCATAAGTAGCTGGTTGCTCCAGAGGATTTGGAAAGGCTGCCTTATCTAGTGGGAAAACCAGTGGTCTGGTGGCACAAGGTTGGACCCTGTTCTTGATCCTGTGGCTGACTGATTGTATGGGGTTTCCTAATTCAATTCAGTATCTCCCCAGCAACAGTTTTCTCATCTTTTTCAAGGAGTAGGTGAGCTTAATGTTCTTGGAGCTGATTCTGCTTGCTTTGTATTTTGAGGAGTCTTGATCTCAGCAGGTTAAGAAGAATCTTGGCATTTATGATCTGTGTATTCATCTCTTACTCTCAGTCTTAGCCTAGTCCCCTGCCAAGCCAAGAAAAGCACATATTGTGGTTACACTTTTAGGTTTTGTCGTCCTCTTCATACCTGCTGGAAGGCCAGATAAATAATAGAGAAATACATACATGTATGCACAAGTAGACTAGTAGAACAGACAACTAACTGTTTTACTCTGTGCTCAAATCCTGGCTTCTCAGCAAATGATGAAAATAAGTGGAATCTCTGGTATTCTTGAGGTAGAATATACATGGATAGGATTGTTAGAATTAGCATTTCAGTTAAATTGCCAGGCAGATCAATGACATAGTCAGTTATGTAAACATAACTGAATGGCTTATTTTACCAATATCCAAAATAAACGTATCTCTTAGCCTTGGCAGGTCCAGTTTACATCACTTAGATTTTAATAGATTTAACAATAGTGAATGTTAGACACAAAACAAAACAAAACCCTCACTGTTACTGTGCAATGATGGACCACAGAAAGGCTAGCATTGTGCGCAGTACAGTCCCAGAAGACTTCCAGGTAAGTAAGTTCTTCAGGTCATTGACTATCCCACTTTTGGCTACACCTAAGCTCACACAGGTGTTCTCCATATGGAGTATAACAAACATGGTGCTAACATTAGCAGAGATTTTCTTCACTACCCTTTCAAAAATAAGAATAGTAGCCTGTTAGTCTTGGCAGAAGATTTTTTTTTTAAAAAACCTTTCTTGAGATACAGAGGTTCAGGGTTGCAGAGACAGTCTGACAAAATGCAGACATCACTGTGTTCAAATGTTAGGAATAGATGTTTTTTTAAAAAAATGTTTATTTTAATATATAAATAGGAATTTTTTAAATTTATGAAACACATGCACATTGTTATTCATATAAAGATGTTTTAAGTACCTTTTAGTCCTCCAGCATGTACCTAAATGTTTTTAAATACCAGATATTTTACTGAATTAATTCTTCATGATAATCAGCAAGGTTAACTCCAAAAGGTCTCTTATTGCTGCCCGGTGTCCTAAGTTTGGACCTTTAAAAGGTCTATTCAGCTGTTTGGAAATCACCCATATTGTTTCTTGGCCTCTGAAACATTTCTTGCTTCTGATGGTAGACACACAGTATATTTGTTGCCATAAACACAGTGAAGCTAAACATTTCTTTTAGTCTAAGCTTGTACTATGTATATTCTTATTCAAGTATTTTATTTTTGTTTGTTTTGTTTTTGTTTTTTGAGACAGTCTCATTATGCAGTTTAGACTATTTTGAACTTACTGTGTGGCCTAGACTGGCCTTGATCTTCGTGCCTCAGCCTTCCAAGTCCCAAATGCTGGGATGACAGCCATGCACCACCATACCCAACTTATTCTGATATTTTAAAAGCAAGAAATCTTACTAATTTTTTAAAATTTTTGTGGGACAGTATCTATTCTTTATTATTGTATTGCCTGATTTGGGGGTAGAGGGTATATCTCTGTGGTTCCTAAGAAATTAGAAAATATGTGAGAAAGCCTTTCATGACTTGTGTTAGTAGAGGTTTGTATCCGGGTAACAAGTCAGGCCCCAGTGAATTATAATTGCTGTTGCATGAAATTACTTTTATATTGTTTACAATTGTATTCTTTCTTGAATTTTCTTCTTTCAGAGAAGAGTTCCAGTCACAAATGCATATGTGATGTATTTTGGCATTTACTGCTAAGATGAAATTCAGGAATGAAAACTACACATCCATTTTAGTGTTCTCAGATGTGATTAGATGTACTTTGTCATGTTTCTATGCTCCTGACTTAATTAAAAAAAACTTAAAAAGGGTAACAAGTTAAACAGCTAGGACCTGGAAACTCAGTACCTCTGGAAGAGCTGGAACATTACAAGGAGAGATTTTATTACAGCGTACTCACACCTCAGCAGAGCTCCAGCCTATATTTATACTTATTTTCTTCATCAGCAGCTGTTACCTGAACCTTTACCTCCTACGATGGCAGACAATCTTCCCACCGAGTTTGATGTGATTATAATAGGGACAGGTTTGCCTGAATCTATCCTTGCAGCTGCATGTTCAAGAAGTGGACAGAGGGTTCTGCATGTTGATTCAAGAAGCTACTATGGAGGGAATTGGGCTAGTTTCAGCTTTTCGGGATTGCTTTCCTGGTTGAAGGAGTATGATCAGAACAGTGACATTGAGGAAGAAACTGCTGCTGCGTGGCAAGACTTGATCCATGAAACAGAAGAAGCCATTGCTCTTTGCAAGAAAGATGAGACCATTCAGCACACAGAAGTTTTTTGTTATGCCAGCCAAAATGCGGAGGACAGTGTTCATGAGATTGGTACTCCGCAGAGAAATGCTTCCTCAGTGGCATCTAGTACCCTCATTGAACCTCTGCATTCTGTAGAGTTGCCTGAAGAAGGGCACTCATACATTACTAGCAATGAATTACCTGATGAACATACCCCCAAAAGTGGTAGCACGATTTCATTAGAAGAAACTGATGTAGAAGAATCACCAGAGAAAGAAAAGTACTGTGCAGATAAAACTTGTATGCCTCCAGTTTCAGATGGAGATAAGGTTGAAAACAAACCTACTGTAGAAGATAATACTAATCAACCAAAGAGAAATATGATTACTTACCCACAAATAGTTAAAGAAAGCAGGAAGTTTAATATTGATTTGGTATCAAAGCTGCTGTATTCTCAAGGATCACTGATTGATCTTTTAATCAAATCAAATGTTAGTCGTTATGCAGAATTTAAAAATGTCACTAGGATTCTTGCATTTCGGGAAGGAAAGGTAGAACAGGTGCCTTGCTCCAGAGCAGATGTCTTTAATAGCAAAGAACTCACTATGGTTGAGAAGAGGATGCTCATGAAATTTCTTACATTCTGTTTAGACTATGAACAGCATCCTGATGAATACCAAGATTTCCAGCAATGTTTGTTTTCTGAGTACTTAAAAACTAAAAAACTAACCCCCAACCTCCAACATTTTATACTACACTCAATTGCGATGACATCAGAATCATCTTGCACTACATTAGATGGCCTTAAAGCAACAAAAAACTTCCTTCAGTGTCTTGGACGGTTTGGCAACACTCCCTTTTTATTTCCTTTGTATGGCCAAGGAGAAATTCCTCAATGTTTTTGCAGGATGTGTGCAGTTTTTGGTGGAATCTATTGTCTTCGCCATAAAATCCAATGCCTTGTAGTTGACAAAGAATCTGGAAGATGTAAAGCAGTAATAGATCACTTTGGTCAAAGAATAAATGCTAACTATTTTATTGTGGAAGATAGTTACCTTTCTAAGGAAACATGCGCAAATGTGCAGTATAAGCAGATCTCAAGGGCAGTTCTTATTACAGATCAGTCTATACTAAAAGCGGATTCTGATCAGCAGATTTCCATTTTGATAGTGCCTCCAGTGGAACCAGGAGCTTGTTCTGTTCGGGTCACAGAATTATGTTCATCAACCATGACATGCATGAAAAATACCTATCTAGTACATCTCGCCTGTGAATCTTCAAAAACAGCAAGAGAAGACTTAGAATCAGTGGTGAAGAAATTGTTCACCCCTCTTGCTGAAACAGAAGTAGATAAGGAAGAACATAGAAAACCAACAGTCTTGTGGGCTCTTTATTTTAATATGAGAGATTCCTCAGGAGTCAGCAGAAGCTCGTATTGTGGCTTACCTTGCAATGTTTATGTCTGCTCTGGACCTGACTCTGGACTGGGAAGTGAGCATGCGGTCAAGCTAGCAGAAACAGTGTTCCATGAGATCTTTCCAAGTGAAGAATTCTGCCCTCCTCCTCCAAATCCAGAAGACATTATCTTTGATGGTGATGATAAGCAACCAGAGACTTCTGAAACCAATAATGTAACCGTGGCCAAGACAGAATCTTCTGAAGAAAGCAAAAACCTAGAAAGCCCCCTTGAAAACTAGAAAATAGCAAGCTGGAAATGCACTTCCTCTTGGCATCAGGATATTCTCATTTGAAGGACAATTTTCCATAAGACTAATGAGTGGTTATATGATGAATACTATGCAGATGCTGTCTTTAAGTTCTTTTGAGACATTGGCTATTGAAAGTCTTTGTTAATAACTGATTTATTTGGTTATTGGACTTTGGTTCAGAATCAGCTCCATGATTCAGAAACTTAAAACAGGGTTAGCTTTATCTTAATATTGGATACATATATGAGAGTTCCATGTTAGTGACTTTACTTAAAGGAAGATAAAACTTAACCAGCTGCTGATCTTCAGATTTTATGATTGTCCACAGAATAATTAATATAAGAAATACATTAGTTTTGCAGCTATTACAGTTGCTACCACCTCTTCATAGAAAAACAATACATTATGTGAGTCTTATTATATATATTATAAATAATGTAGACTTAGTAGTGAGAACAGCAACTAATAAAAGTGCCAGTATGATAAAAATACACTTGTCTGTAATTATTAAAAGGTTAGTTTTGCATGGTCCTTATTCTTTGTGAAGGCCAGGTGTTTACATTTTCCAGTTTAATTTGCCTACTTAGCCCTTGTAACCAAGTGAAGCAATGACACACCATAATCCTTTACAAAAAGAAAACTGAGATTAATTGATAATTGAAGAGTTCACCTGGGGGGCATACATTACAAAGAAAATCTAGGGGATAAGATCAGTTAAAAAAAAAATCTGTAGAACCCTGCTCTGGCATCTGGAAAAAACTTCCAACAAGCAATTCTAGCTAAAAGAAAGATTACCCTAGATACTTCAGATGGTTCTGAAATTCCTAAAGAGAAACAGAATGAAGTATTTTTAATTTGGGGTTACAGATAATTTTTAATCCCTAAATAATTTTCTCATCTAAATTTTCTCAATGGAATGCACCACCTGCGGGCTATACAACTTTAATTAGCAATGCTAATGTATAGAATGAATCAAAGTAGGATTTATTGTGCCCCTAAGGTTGTGTCTCACCAGAAATATAGATAACAGCATTCCTAATCACGTCTGCCTCTTGACAGTTGTCTATAGAGAATAGAAATTTTGTTTTCCTGTACAACCACCAGAAATCATAAACCTGGTTGTACTCAAGTGTTGACAACTTGCAGGATTGTCAGAAGAGGTGAACAACTTCCTCAGTCAGTCTGATTTCCATGTATCCGGAAAAAAATAAAGATCCTTTAGGAAGTGACCCTTTAATAGTTTTTGCTCTGAAATGAAGCATTTACTGTGCATTAGGTACTTAGTACTATGTTTTCTATGACTTTCCCAACAGCATTGTAAGGCCGATACGGCATACTTTCAAATTAATTTGGTGTGGAGAAGCCAACAATGGAACCTAACCTAGTCTTTCATGATCCTGAAGTCTTTTATCTTTTCATGAATGTTCACTGTAGTTACTGTAAGTGAAGTAAAAGTGCCTGAGAAAATCAGAATCTCATCATTGGGGAACAAGAGTAGACAGATGCTGATTCTATAGCATATTCTAGAATCAAACGTTAAATGTACATTTAGAGCTGTGAATCTTAAAATAGAATTTGGCTGAGTTAACAAAATAATGCTGTTTGGTAATATGTCAATCTGAAGATTGTGTTACCAAAAATGTAAATATGCCAAGATACATTCTTTTCTTGCTCTTCTGGTATAAGGAAAATGAGACAAGACTGATTTAAGTAATAACTTATTGAAAGTAGAAAAGTCATGTTTTGGTATTAACATTGATGTTCTAAATATAGTGAAGTATTATTGAGTGGCTCTTAAACGTATCAAAACAACTAAAACGTTTGATAACCTACAAATAGTGATTAAACAATTTTTTTAAAATCTGAAGGTAAAAATAAAGGCAAAAGTAATTCCCACCTACTGAAAGGTTTTTCAGAAACAGATTATTCTTGAGAAACAAAAAATAGTAAGATGTTGTAAAAGATGGTATAATGGAAATATGCAAAAGTATACTAGATCAAAATAAAGATCGTTTTAAAAACCAACAAAATGAATATATTATTTCCTTAAACTGATGTAAAATAAGTTGGAAATGAGACAAGTTGTAACAAATAACCATTTAATAATTTATTGGGATACTATAATCCAGTGCAATTTCCTGACAAGTTAGAATTTAACTCCACTTGGTTTATTGGTTAGCTTTTTTAAATGTTTTAAGGAATAAATACGTAGGTATCATAAAAGATGATACGCCACTAGTTGTATTTGTGGACAAATAACTTCAATACAGACTACTAATCTCTTCATCAAAAAGCGGTTTTTACTTTCATTCATCATATTTTCATGCCTGTATCTTGTAATCTGAGCAACTATTTTGACTATGAAAATATTACCATTGTTAATATCCTATTTGTTTTGAAATTCTGTACCATTTTTATTCTTTTATCATTTTAAAATTAAAAAAATTAACCCAAACATAAAAAGGTTCTCATTTTGAACAGACACAAAGTGCAAAGTGAAATTTTGGCAAACAGTACAACAACAAATAAAAAGTTATTTCCTGTGACTCAGAATTGTAATACTAGTGTTCAGTAACATAATCATTACATCAATATCAATAGAACAAAATTGTGAAAATCCAAAGTATTAACTACATTAACTTTTTAAAAGTTTGCCATTCATCTTTGGTTAGTTATTGGTGCTAGTGATTTCATAGGTTTCTCATAATGTGATAAATAACTACTTGAAATTAAAAGCTATTTGGGAAAACATACATTTCTCAAACAAGCAATGCTGGCACCATATTTTCATATGGTTGAAAAAAACATCACTGCAATTTAAAAAAATTTACAAAATGAGAGACAAAGCAGCATATTTTCTGTTCACGTGTCTTTATAGCTAGCCAAACTGATATATATATGTATTAGTAGTAAGTGACTAATTCAGGAATTTGCAGGTTGTGTGAGTTAAGGATCCTGTTTCTAAAGCCCATGGTACATGCAGTTCAAAAATATTTGAGTATTAATATATATAAGTCACTTAAGGGACGTTACATAACTATATTGGGATAATTTAAGAAAGATGCTTACATAGAAGATTGAAAGAGTGAAACTCAAAATATGAGAATACTCCCATGAGAGAAATCCTAGTATAAGGGAAAAATAATAAATAGGGAGTCTTTGCATCACTTCTTACCTGTTATCTTGGGAAAATCATTTTAATAATAACTCCACTTACAATAAATAATACTTAGAATTATTGTGGGGATTAGTTAATGTGTATAAAACCACACCCAGATGAATGTTAATATGTGACATACAGATTTATTACAGTACTATTTAACATTCCAACTGAACGTTTTAAGTTTAGATTTTAAAAATGGGAGTTTTACTTTTCAAATTTTTGTTCTGTTAAGCAGTCTTACTATATAGTGACGCTGACTAGAATGTTTAAGATTAATAAAACATTTGGAAAAAGGTATTTTAATAAAAGTAAAACAAACCAGCTGGATCAATGTTGGAGATACTAGGTCCACTTTTCATATGATAATGAATTTTATTTCAGAAGAATGACAATGTTATGTATAACAGAAAAATAAGTATTTTTATCCCACTAATAGTGCAAAGATTTCATGGCAATGAAAAGGCATTAACAAGGTAGATCTCTTTTTAAAAAAGAATGAAAAGTATATAATAAAGGAAAGGTGGAATAAAAAAGCTGTTTGGATTCATAAGTTTTAATATTTTTTTAAAGTGGATGGAAATCTTTGAGAAGACTTTGTATACCTCAGTGGGCAGATTTATAAAGAATATAAATAATACAAGTAAAAATTCTTAGAATAATATTCAAATTATTATTAAAGGTGAAAATAGAAACAATTTTGACCTAGTTCATGCTATTATATTGAGCAAAAATTTTTAAGTGTGCATGTGTCTTTTATACCAAAAGTATATTAGTAGTCATTTAAAAAATGAGGACTAATGAGCTCTATACCTGATATTTTGACATACTAAGTCACTTTGGGTATACCTGGAAAAATATTTAAAGAAAAGCTACTTGTACAAGTTTTGTTTTTTTAAAGCCATCAGTTGAGAAATGGCTAAGTGTAATGCTATTTCTATGGTAAACTGTCATATATATAGCCTTTAAATGTTGTTACATGTAAAGTTGTATGCAAAATTATTTAGAATCAATGTTAATTAGAATATAAATTACATTTACTGGTTATAATTGTATAAAAATTTAGGTTTCAACATTGAAAAAAACAATTACAGTTTAACATTAAGGAGTTCTTTTCTGTAAAATACTGGTGTGTGTAATAAAAAATAAAAGATTAATTGGCAAGATGGTTTGCTGAATTGGTGAGATAATTACTGATTTATTGGAAACATCTAAAATTTCTCCTTTAAAAAAGCACATTTCTGGATGTTAAAGACAAAAAGATAATCTCTAAAAATGTGACAAAAGTTTACAAGTCTTCATAGGAAGGAACTCTTGGTTAGGATGAACTTTGTATCTTTCATAGCTTTTCTCAGTTGCCTAGCTTTAAGGAATAGTAATAGAAATAAATGGTAGTATTGCATTTGAGAACAGCATGAAGACATACTAGTTAAACTATGTGTCTAAATATAAAAGTACACCTTTTGGGAGCCCTGGAGCCTATGGAAATGAAGGCTGGATTCATAATGGGCACCAAAGCTGGGCCTGAAAGGGTTTCCAGGGAGATGAGTACTCAAGACACATCTTGGAATGGACAGTGCAGGCAGATTCCAGTCAGCCTTGGAGATATGAACGAAGTGACATTCAAGTAACAGTTGAACTAGTGTTGGTTATGAATTGGCATTCTAGGGAATAAAAATATAAAAATGGAATAAATTGTGTCTGGGAAACATTGTCTTAGAATATCTAATGAGTAAGACATTTTTCTATGACATTTTTCTATCACACTTTGAATTTAATGACCACTACTCCTCTCTCTTTAATACGTAAAAGAAAAAAGCAAAAGAAATCCCTAACTTCTGATGCTTCACATTTCTTTGAAAGTCAAAATATTTTATACTCGGCCAGGCATAGTGGTGCATGGCCTGTAATCCCAGCACTTGGAAGACTGAGGCAGGAGGATTGCCATGAGTTCGAGGCCAGCCTGCTCTACATAATGAATTTGAGGCCAGCCTGAACTATATATATAATATATAGTATATGTATGTATACTATATATATGTATATATAATAAAAGCTAGGTCAGTTAACATCTTCTGAAGTCTTTATCATATAACATTTAGTTAATCAAAAGTTTCTGGCAACTAGAAGCTTTCCTTCCCAGGGAAGGAGCAGAGAAGAGGTAGAAGAACTCAGGTGTAGAAACTCACGGTAATAGTAAGGATTTAGGGTAGTAAAAGTGTAAAGAAATCAGAGAAGCAGATCTTAAAGTCTCAATATCAAGAAATTGATGAGAATTTTGATGGATCAAATGGAAGTCATGTTCCCTTTGACTCTAAGGTAGCTGCTTACTCAGAATTTTTAGTTAAGTATTTATCTTCATCAGATAAAGGATTACTGTATTTCCCTGTAATTCCTTTCAATTTAACCAACAACCAAATGTGTTCACATGTTAACAGCAGGGGGCACAGTACCTCCTGATTTCTGTAAGGCATGAACGACACGGTGCATGAGTGATTCAACGTGAGTGATGTGACTGTACCGTGAATAGAGTGACGAGCTCGGCTACAGCGTTGGTAAGCATGCTTTCCTTCCAGCAACCATGTTTGGTGTCCTCCAGATAACTACATAAGGTAAGGTATTTACACTCACTTTATCAATGAGACCTGGAAGAATTAAAGTAACTTGGCCTGGCCTCACTTGTGGTTATTATTTAGATCCATTAGTAAGACTTGAAACACTACTGTTCCTCTTCACCACCATCCCAAGAGAGTGTGATTGTGTATAAGGGTAGAGCACACATTAATCACTTTCAAAAGTGATGACTTCTAGGGCTGGGGGTTTAGCTCAACGGAACGAATGCCTGCATGGCATGTGCAAGGTTATGAGTTTGATTCCTGGTACCAAAAAAAAAAAAAGTGATGACTTCTAGACTTAGAATCTTAAAGAGTACCTTAGATTATTCTTTCCAACTAAAAATCCTGTGAATTAAAATTTGTATAATTTAAGTGGATTAACTGGGGTTGAAAGAGGAAATGGGAGTTAACACCTGAAATTAAAACAATTTATCTTAGTATTCTGAAGAGCTTCATTTATTTATATAGATGACTTCCTGCTGTTGTATGATTTTGGCATTTCTTATTGCTAAATACATCTTTAATTCTTAACAGCTGAACAGCTACTTACTAGATGCATACATACAAGGAAAAAGGAATGATTTTGGATTTAGAAGTACAGAATTGACAGCAAGAAAATGAATACATGTTTATAGGTCATTCAGAAGGAGATAACCATAATTTTCTGGTTGTAAGAAAATAATCTTGGGGACATAAGGATGTACAGTAGGTTTTAAACCAGGTCTTTTTGTTACATGTCAGGTAAAGCCCAGTGAGTCCTCTTATTTCGGTTTGAGACCTATTTGTTCATTCATCCCTTACCTAACAATAATGAACATACTGACCTAGTCAAAAGCATTATTTTGTATCTTTGTAGGTGAATCTCCTATTTGTAAGTTAAAAGGTTTGTAGCAGTTAGCCTTATAACGAAGGCATTTTGCAAAATGTTCAGCCAAAAATGAACCAGGGATTTTGTTTTTAGGCAATTCAGGTTATTATAGATTTTTAGACAAGATTATTATAAATAGTTTTAGGGTAAGCATGTATGAATCAGTAAGACTACTGGAAAATAGTGTATATTATCCATAGATTGTTCCATCTAATAATTTTACTCATTTTCTTTCAATAGGGCAGTGATTCTCAAACCAGGATGTTTGACTAGAGACATTGTTGTCTAAACTGGAAAGGATCATTAATAGCACTAGTGAGTTCTGAGGTTGCCGTTCAACATCCTACAGTGCACAAGGCAGCCCCTGATAAAAGAATTACTTGAGCTCCAAATGTCAAAAAAAAAAAATCTGTTAAAACCTTTTTAATATTCTTAAGAAATATATTTTCTCTTATGTTCCCACATGTGCCTCTTACGTATTCTAACTTGTTAAACAGCGTCACTATTGATAAGAACACCTGTGTATCACCCATCACCAACTAACTGTGGCATCTTTCTGAAGGGCTATTACAACATAAACCTCAAGTAGATTTCAAAATATATCTCTCATCTTTCTGCAGTTGTCAGATGTGGACTAGAATTAACTCCAAACAAATTCAGAAATGAGGTTATCCTTCTACATACTGCAAGCAGCTACCTCAAAATCAAGATTAAAATATTTTAGCATAGTTTTTTTTTTTTTTTGAGGAATGCTAATTCACTTGAGAGAGTATCTGCAAGTTAACAGAACTGCATGTATAGAATAATATCCTATGAATTTCAGGGGAGCTCATTCAAGACTAAGCCATCCACAGTTCAGTGACATCAACCAAGTAATGAGATAGTGCAACAGCCTGGCATTTCATAGTTGAATGTTAACTATAGGAAATACCCAACTGAAATGGAATGAGCTAGTATGCTCAGTGCAGAAAAGAGCATTACTAGATTATACTGCAGTGTGAAGCAGAGGGTTAATTACAATCTAACATTAAGTACAGGCCGTGTTCTAATTTCTGTGCTAAACTTTCGGAATACAGAGACAATAGTTGTAACTGACACTTATTGAGCCCATCCTATATGCCAAATACTTCTAAAAGTTCTTGTTATGTCTATAATCCTCATAACTAAATTGGGTAGGTCTTACTACTATATATCTTTTGAAGACTGGGACCTTGACCCAGGTCACACAGCTGGTAGGTAAAAGGCAGAAACAGGTTTCAAACCCAGGCAGTTGAACACCATAACCCACATGCTATGACTGAGATGTGATGTCTTCAGGAGACTGTCACATTAGGGCCAGGAACTCAAGGAACTGCACATTTTCCTGTGACTTCTTATTTCTTTAACATACTATGTTGTTTTTAAAAGCAGCCCTGTATATGTAGGTATTAATGTTTCTATGTGTGGATGAGAGGTATCAGTAAGTTTCCCAAAGTTACAGAATTGACGAGAAGTACAACTCCCAATCTGCTGGCATTGACAATGTGCACAATTAGCCATTATATTAATTGCACTATAATAATGACTGACAAAGACACAAACTGTAAAGGATGCACAAGGGTTATTTGCAGTCTGACTAAGGAAACTGGGGAATACTTCACAAAAAAAAAATATTTGGACTGGGTCCCAGAGGTTGAAAAGAATTCCCAAGGGCTGATATGAGGAAAAGCATTCCACGCAGGATAAACGGTAGGAAACAAGGCAAATGGGTATTAAGGATGTGGCTTGCCAGGCTCAGATATGTAGTGCCTGGACTGGTGTGAGGAGACAGGATATATGGGACAGGGGCAAAGCAATAGGAGCTTGGAACAGCATGCTAGGGTTGGTCAATTTATAAAGAAATGCTGTGTAAGGTTTTCTACAGAAGACATGCTTCAAATGTCCCCATTGGGTGATATGAAGGAGGCTGGATTAAGGTAAGACTGGATGTAGGTGGACTGAGGACAAATGAGTAAGGAGGACAAATGCGTGTGATGTGGCCTGAGCAGGACAGGGCATTTGGAAATGAAAAATTTGGAGGTAGATTTATAATTTGGAAGTAGAAATACAGGATCTGGAGAATTACTGTGCATCTCAAAGTAGAAAGAGAAAAATTGAAATGACTGAAATTTCATCTGGTACTTGAATGAATAACATATATAACTAAGGCCAGTAACAGGTTTTGAGAAAAGCACATTGATACGGTTTTGCTCTTATAAAGTGATCTGGAAAGTGGTCGGGTGCTTGGTATGCCTTGCTAATCTATGCTAATAGAAAAACTGTTTTTGAGCAAGAAATGAGCCAGTTGTGTTTATCAGAGACAGAGATCTCCATCCCCTGGGATCTGAATAGAATAAAACGCCACAGGAGACTAGTGAGGGTATAAATTGGGTCAGTTCTAGTCAGGGCAGCAAAGGATAGGTTTGAGAACTATCCAGGAGATTAAATCAGCATGACCCAATTGTATATTGACTGAGTACTGCAAGGAAGGAGAATTAAGAGTTACTAGATATAGCACTAGAAGGAATGCAGACAGTGTCCTGTCTGATTTGACATGGTAACTCTCACTCTGGATTAGATCTGGGTTTGAAAGAGTCCTTTTCTAATATTACCAAGTATGCACTTTTTTTTTTTTTCTTCAGTCTTTTTCCTCCTGGGCTTCTCAACAGTTTTAATTGAGGACTTTCTGTGCCTCAATTACCATTCTGTCCAACACTTAGGCCAAATAGAAACTCATCCAATGGTGGCAGGAGAGAGACAAAGTCCTAATATGACTGTATTTCAATCCCTAGATCATGAAGTTTACATTTTATTTCTATTGAACAGCAGAAGTTAAAACTTGAACTTCTGGTTACATAAGGTATTCCATTTACTTTTTCCTTAAAGGAAACAGAGCAAAGACCCATACAACATAGAAACAGCAGAAAACACAGGGAAGAGCAATGTCATAGAAGCCAAGAGGAATTTTAGTATGAGCCTGGTCCAGAAAGTGGATATTACAAATGAGTGGGTAAACTAATGTTTTAGCGATTGATTTTTGTCAGTTGATACTCTAGTAATGGTTCTAAACTGAAAAAAATGCATATGAATCAAATGAGAAATTCTTTAAAGATCACTAGGTACCTCCTGCATTCAGGTCAGTAGGTACACAGAGAGCAATTACAACCAGATGCTGAGTGGGTAAATAAAGAGTTTTCATGTATTGTGACATACATAGGGGAATAAAACTAATATATGATAGTTTCTCTTCTGGTTGATATTTTGGCAAGTTGTATAGAAATCATTAACGTTTTTTACACCTCCTCATCCACACATATTGCTGAGAGTTTATCTTGAGATAATCACGGATGTATACAAGAACATACCGACATGAATTATAATGTCCATCATTAACACTGTGAGATAGGCCAAGTACTAGTGTAAGTGCTTCATGCATTTTAATTAGCTCTTCATCTTTATCCCAACTCTATGGAATATTTGAGTAGCATTATCACGCCCATTTTGCAGTTAAGAAAATTAACTGGTGCTTTAATTTAACTTGTTCAAAGTCATACAAAAAACGGAATATTTAGAAAATGAACCCAGTTTCTTTGATTGCTGTTACATTGTCTCTCTTTACAGTACTGTTAGAAGAGTGGGAACATCCATTATGAGAGATCAGAGTACGTGTTCTAGAAATCAATTCATTTAGGACCCAGGCCCTGGCAACACTTTTTACTGTGCAAAAGGTGGTTAGCACTAATCCCATCTCACATCTTTTTAGAGGTCAGTCCTTGCCAGAGGAGAAAGACTTTCCAGTTGGCCATAAATGGACTTACTTTTCTTTATGCCTCATTGCTTCTTGATCTTGCCCAATCACCAATTCCCCTGGCTCTGAAGTCTCCCATCATGAACAGTAAACTCTACTGTATCTCCAACATATTCTCTGAACATTTTCTCTACCTCTTTAAGTTAACTCTGGATACCCTCAAGTGCCCTGACTTCCCATCTCTCCCCTCTCCATATATGCTAGGACCAAATCCTAGAGTAGGTGATTCATTGAGTTTCACTGCTATTTCCAAAGCATAACTCCCTCATTCTGTAAAGCCTTTTACCCCATCAGTATACCCTCATAGTGACTGTAGAGTTGAACTCCCCATCACACTGACATGCAAGGAGTATAACATCTTTTTGGTTATCCCTTTTCTCTCAGTCTTACTATCCTGGGATCACTTTTATCTGTTGGAAGTCCAGCCAGCATCCCAGCTGTCCCTTAACTTATGAATACATCTTGCTATTATTTCTTTTAAAAACCAGTCTTCTATATATGTGTGTTACCATCATATCTTCGAATATTTTTATTTTATAAATTAAGTTCTTAAAGTCAGCAAAATGCAAAGGACACTTTGTGTCTGTGTATATAACATCTGAGGTTAACATACTATCTTTAGGGTATTAAAATATTGCAGGTAAAATTCATACTTATGTATTTCCTTTCTCCTGTCTATTTTTTCCATTCTTCTGTCCATCCTTTGCACATGTCACTGCAGACATGAATTTAATGTGAATACAGTCAATATGTCAGTCTTTTTTTTTAAAGTATACTGATTTTTTTCTTTTAATGGACATTGTGTTTCCTGTTTTTTTTTTTTTCCTGTGATAAGCAATAGTTCAAAACATATCCTTGGAACATCTCTTCCCATCTGAGATATGCTGTCCAGTGTGGTCATAACACATTGTGTGTCTCTTCAGCTTATCTACATTGACGAGTGAGGATTAGGATTTCAACATACGAATTTGGGAAAGCATAAGCATTCAGTCCATAACAGTTGAGTTAAATAAAATGTTGCTAAAATTGATCTAGTCTATTTCTTCTTACCTTTTTAAGTATGTCTACTACTTAAGTAAATCTAGGATTGCTAGGCATGTATATGCTGCAGGAAATTTCACACTGATTGTTTTCAGCTTCTTTCATCCTACTCCTTTGTACAAAATCCTCAGCGTTCCTTTATTTTGGTAACTTTTGCTCTCTGAGTGCCCATGGTGTTTATTAAGTCTGTATGTCTCATTTGGCCCTTAGAATACATGATTTTGTATTTTGGTTTGCCTTTCCTTTTCTACATCAAGGACAATTTATCTTCTGATTTGGTTTTTCTGCTTATGACCCTACATCTCAGAGACATTCAAATGCTTCAGGTATAGACACACCTGGCCTGTTGACTATCTACTTTTAACTGTGATTTGCCCTTGAATTTTATTTAGAACTTGCCTCGAGTCTTTTGTGCACTCAGGCCTTACTGTGTTCTCTATCATAGTACAGAACTCCTTAGGAAGAAAGTTTTCACTCCACCTCCTTTTTCATTATGAAACTGCTGCTCTTTCCTGAAGCTGGTTCTCCTGTGCCTAGGTATGCCAGGTTGAATCTCACATGTACAAAGACATGTAACTTAGATTTCTAAGGGCTCGTTTCCAAATGATATCACTTTTTATATCCATTTTCTAAAATGCTATTGTCTGGTTCCTTAAAATACAGCATTAGTTTATTGGATTGTAGAAAGCACCAGAATTGCAAAAGAAAAGGAAACAGGTAGAGAGGAGAAAAATGAAAAATAAGTGAACTATTATGAAAACCAGGGCTAACTGTAAGAAGGACTTGGCCTTTTACCCCAGCATTCTTACTGGCCTCTCACTAGGGAACTTTGTGGGTGATACTGGTGTCTGATCCCTGTGTAAAACTTGCACTTTGCAAATGTTAACTCAGTAGTTATGTTTGGTTCTTAAAGTGGGAGCAATTTACAAACTCCTAAGTGCCAGACAGAAAGGCTAAGTGACTTTTAGGCCCAGATTGAGGCTGTCAAGTTTCTCTGAAAGTTTTCAAGTGCTAAGGGATAAAGTATTAATGAAACATTTCAAACATAAAAGGTGTGGTACCATTGACTTTATGGTGTAGGTGCTATTTCTTGTATTCTTGTTTTCTCTTCTTAAAGATACAGAAGAATTCTTAGGATGAAAACAAGTCAAAGAAAATCCACAGATGTAAGCAGAAATATATGATACAATGAGAAAAGAAGAAAACCTTAAGCTCTTGAAACCCTGAAATATATGTGAAAGCCTTCTCATTGAGGAGAATCATTTTATAGAATACTGGTTCTTAAATCCATCCAATCCTGGGTCATCACCCAGTGAGTGGTAGTGCTATTAGTCTGCTCCAGATGATAAGAGGTTATGGGAAAGAATTCAGAGGCTGGAGCAGAAACAGACTGTGTCAGAGAGATGATTAATGCACTGATTAATGTGAGAGCAGACTACAATTAGGAGATCTGCCATGCATCATGGTGTAGGATTAACACGGAAGGAGTCTTGTATGCCTATAGTGGAAATTATGTCTGTGGAGGAAAGCCTGGGAAATGAGCGAATGACCATGAGATTATATTAAAAGATATTTTATTTTAATTTATATCAGCTATTCTGAAAATCATTCAAAATCACCAGTGGAGTCATTTACACATACAGATTTCTAGTTTACACCCCACATCTACCAGATCAGTATCTTCAAGGGCTAAGCCTTGAGATCACTTTATCTCCCAAGAAATTTGTACCTTGCTATAGCAAGATCTGGCTTTTGGAAACACTATTGGTGCCAAAGGAAAGTCCTGCATCTCTGATCTACAAGGGTTTACACTGGGCATTGAGAGGGAGAGCTAAATCCACATTAAGCTCAATTCAATGATATGGGAGAAAAGCTTAAAGTAGAAGGTGAATGATTGTGGGAATCAACCTTGCTCCCACCTATGCATTTTGCTTTGTGGCCTTGGGAAAAATACCTTATATTTATAAATCTTCTCTCTTTCACCTCAGTTTTATTTTTCTAGCTCTTCTTCACTTGACATTGTCAGCTCAAAATGGCTAAGACATACCAGGAAACGATATTTTCTTGCCAATCTAAAATTACCCATTCTGGTCAGTGAGATGGGTTTTATTTTATATATCTATACAACCAAATGACAAATCAGTGCTTTATGGTTCAAGGGTTTTGTACCAGTATTGCATTGCCTGTACTATATAGCAAGTGGGCCTTTTAACACATTCCCACAAACTCCTTATCTTCTATTCCCCATTCTTTTGTGATCCTGGGTACCTTAGATTTTCTAGTTGATTAGTTATACAGAGAGAATTTTTCATTCTTGAGACAAAATCAGCACTGATTGGCCATTTCAATACTGTGCACTTGAGTCAGCAGCATGGTAATAGAAAGTGATATAAAATGGAATTGATGTTATTACCATCTGCTGTACAACCTAAAATTAGCTGTCTTTTTAAATATTTATTTGTTTGTTTATTTATTTATTTATATTTTTGGAGAGAGGGTCTTGCAGTGCAGTTCAGGCTGGCCTTGGGCTCACTTTGTAGTCCAGGCTGGTCTCGAACTTGCAATGATCCTCCTGTGTTAGCCTCCCAAGTGCTAGGATTACAGGAGTGTGCCACCACTTCGGCTAAATTTAGCTGTCTTGAGACTTTTGCAAATTATAAAATGGCTGCGTGGAATTTAATTAAGTACCTCAAATTCCCTAAGTGTGTTTTGTTTCATTTTGTTTTTGTGGCGCTGGGGACCAAGTACAGGTCTTATACGTGTGTGGTACACGTACTACCACTGAACCACACCCCACACATCCTTCATAATTTTAATTTGCTCTTCTGAGCTACCTCACATAGTCTTTCCTTGGTGCCAGATGGGTAATTCAGGAAGGAGCATTTAGAAACTAGATGCAAATTGCAGACAGGCCTTCACAGGCTGTTCTACAATTTATTCATATGTTGATTTTTTTTCATAGATTTAAAAAGACCTCAAACTTTTCTGTTGATCACAGTGACTTGCCTCATTAAATGCTGGCAGGGAAAAATCTAACAACAGATCCAGACTAGCAGTATAGATGAGTAAGCACCTAAGCAGAACTTTATTAATCTTGAGACCTTAGGTTAGTCACAAATCTCACCCTCTTTTCTCACACGCTAATCAAATGGGGACAATGACTCTCCTATGTTACGTGTTTTGATGAAAACAACATGGAATAAAATTTTTAAAAGTCTAATCAGTACATTGTATGAAATGAGATGTTATAATGTATTATTGTAGTAGAACAGATGATAAATCTAAGGACTGCCACTTAACTTTACATCATCCATAAAAATAAATACTTTATAGAGATTTAATAGTAAAATTTATTATATAATAACTGTCAGATGGTATATTTGAGTTGAAACAGGGATCCCTTAGGAGAAAGCCTGAGGAAATGAGTCTCGTTTTATGTTCTATATATTGCTGCTTTCTATTGGGAACACTTTGCCTTTTCATTGACCATGGGTATTTTTGAGCAGCACTTCAACTCATTGTTTGATTAATTATAGAAGTGGCCTTGTTCGATCCAAAACAGATATACAGTCACTTGTACATAACTTTTATTACCAGCTAACATGTATGTTCTAAAATTTATTAACGTGTTGATTTTTTTCAATATATACTAACCCCTCATCAACTATTCCAAGTGCTAAGGAGGATGTCAAACTACAAAAAGATGTGGTTCCTTTCTGTTAGGTTTTACAATTTAGTTGGAGAGATAAGACATGAGCACATAGAATTGTAACAAAATATAGTAAGTAGGAAACAGCAGTCATGAAGATAGAGTCTGTCATATATGAGCAGAGTGTGGTATGGACAAAGGCAGTAAAAACAGTGAAAGAGAACATTGTCTAGGTAGGGAAGGAGTATGTGGAGTTCCTTGATGCCATAATGTTAAGCAAAGGGAGTTTTTCATTAGGAACCTTGTGAGAAATCAAATAAGTATGGCATAATTTCCCCCAGAACAGAGCCTAAAGCAAAATATATGTGCTTATGACTTACTGGAGAATGTAATTCCAAGGAATCAAGAATGAAGGAATAGAAGAAAAGGCAGGAAGAGATGAGGCCAAATGTGAGGAGGTTTCACCTCTGAGCTGACTGCCACTTCTTAACAATCCACAGCAGATTGCTTGGGCTTGCAGGACATCTTCGGCAAGGTTTATAAAACTGATGCAGCTTCAGCCAGCTTGCAGTGTGGGAAAGTGTGGAAGCAATTTCATCTCTGGCTGTTGCTTGTTTCCTGACTCACACCAGTCCCAGTTCACTCTGTGAGGCCAAGAAGAGATGACATTAAAAGAGCTGAAGATAATGAAAGGGAGAGAAACCTGGAATGATTTCTCGGCTACTTTATGGTTTCCAAGGTTGCACACACCCTGTGTTTTCCAATTTCATCAACAACTATTGGCCCTGCTTCCTCTATTAAAAACTCACTAGACTAATGGGGAAAATGTACAAGAAATAACAGTGAAGGGTGGCATGACTAGAAACAGCTAAAACAATAGTACAAACACTCGGTCTGTGAGATGCTCATTGCCCACAGATTCCTCATGAGGACTATCTTGTTGAGTCACTCTCTTCTGGGGATTCATTGATCCTTTTGTTAAGGGAGATACTAGTTTTGCTGCACTCCAAGTATTTGGTTGGCTCTGTTTCCACATGGAACTTAAACATAAATCCATTTAAGCCTCTTACTTGAAATTATAATTGTTTTAGCCCATGGGAAGGGATTTAACTTTCATTTTGTCCTGCATTTTCCTTGGAACTAAATCCATATGTATTAAACATGAATTTGTTTTTGGAACAAATCATTGAAAATAGAATTTGATTAAATATAAGGAAGAAAATATAAAGGATGAAACCATGAACTAGAACTAATTCTCTGCCTTAATAAATATCCACTAAGTATGAAAAGGTTGTGCACTGAGAAATAACCATCCTTTTGGCATTTTAGCAAACTACTTTTATTGATCCAATGGAACTGCTCATTCCAGGAGTCAAGATTCCAATGAAGATGGTCATCTCAAATCTTATCTAAAATTTTTCAGCTTAACAAAAAAATTGAGTTTACAAAATGACCTCTTCTGATATCAAAGTAAGCACAGTTATAGAGCATATAGTAGATAACTGATAATTAAATCTGCTTTCTATAGAGCCATCCTCACTAACAAAGATATTTTAATACCTCTCACAGTAAAATTAGAAAACAGCATAGAAAAGATTTGGGAAGCAGGATGTACATTGTGGCTCTGTTCTTTATTAGCTCTTGACTTTGTATCACTTTTGCTTTAGGATCCTAAATATTTTTGACAAAATTTAGACATTTTTTGCAGAGTTGTGAGATTTAAATGAGATCTCAGAGGAAAACTGCTCAGAGCAGTGCCTGACACTGTAAGTACTCTCTCTCAGTGTCAGTGGGCTAGAGTATCTATTGTCCATAAAAGAGGTGTCAGCAACATATAAATAATGTAAACAAGATTTTGAAGAAAAATTTATTCTCAAGAGAATGTGGTTTTTCAGGCGTATTAGGCATACTATTTTTCTTTTACTATTCAGATATAATACTACTAATAAAGTATCTTTATTGAGCAACCTTCAAATAGTTTTTTTTCCATTACTATATTTGGGTAAATATAATTCATCTCTATCCTTACAATATTTTTACAAACCAATGTGTGTTTTGAATGAACAAGATTGGCATTTTGAGTAGGAAAAGATGTATACCTTCCTATTTTAGAAGATCATCATCTAGCTTACTTTAAAAGCCACAGGCCAGGTTTCACAGTTGCTCATTTTACAGGTAGAGAACTTAAAACATGGTCCACTGAGTGATCTGTTCAAAGAGACCCACACAATGCATGAAAAAGTGAGTTATTTACTAATCATTTTTCCCAGATCTCTCTCTTGATCTCATTTCCTTTCCTGCTCAATGTAACACCTTCCACTTGTTTACCCAAGTGAACAATTCAGGATTTCCTGTGGTTCATTCCCTGAACCAACAAAGATTCACTTCCTTCAATTTATTGGAACTTCTTCATCTCTCTTCTTTCTCTAGTACCGCTGCATTACTTTGGTTACTCATTGTAGTATATTTCTACAGTAGACTTTCCTATAACCAGATTTGTGCTTCCTCATGATTGCTTTTCCTAACTGCAGCCAGAAGAAATTTTCCATAAGAAAAATGTACAGAAGCAAAGTTGAAAGAAAATAAGACAAAATCTTTTGGAACTGCACAGTGATAGAGGTGAACCCAAACAGTTTAATGGGCTCTCAGCACTCGGGATACATTCTAAACTTCTCATAAGGTACCAAGGGGTCTTCCTGAGAGAGTGCTTTGTCCTTCATTTCTTTATTCTTAGAACTCTCTGCTTCTGCCATTTTGAATTATTTGCAAGAACCCAAATGGGGCTTGTTCTCTTAAGCCTGTCTGTATTTACATAAATTGTTTTATCTTCCTGAAAAAGGATTAGCATCCCGTCCCCCTTGCCCTCTTTTTCTGCCTGGTTAAAGTGTAGTTGAGCTTTAAGACCCTCTGGTTTTGCCAGCGTCCTACAAAAAGTCTTAGTATTTCTCTGCCCACTTTTAGATGGATTTTCTCCTTCTACCCTCTTCTCTGGAATGAGTGTACTCTTCCTGAAGGAATGGCTCATATCTGGGTAATGAACCAGGCAAAACCTGTGCTAAGCGCTTGTTCTGTGTAGTATAAAGTCATCCAGAGTCTAGAAAATTGGATTTTAAATAAGCTACTCAAGGTGACTACCTGATGACCAAAGGAGGAAAATAATCTGTTTTTGGCTCTTTGTACATATTCCCCCAAAAGTTCATCATGTGTTTAAATTCTGCTCTATCCACTTTCATGTGTCCTGCCCACTTCCTACCACTGAAAGCAATTTTGCCACCAATCAATAATAGTAACCTTATGCATTGCCATTTAATGAAGTCTATTCACATTCAATACACACCCTATGATGAAGAATGAGGCAGCATTTTTTCACCACTATTATCCCTATTTTATTGGTGAACAAATTGAGATTCAGAGATGTTAAATTAATTTTCCCAGAGTCACATGGTAATTATGTAAAGAAACTGAAATTTTATCCAAGAATTCGACCTAAAATAATTTCTTTACGGTTGAATTTATCAGTTTCATAATTATTTGTTGATCTTTTAAACCCATTTGTGTTTTCCAATTGCCTACCACAGTGTCTAGCATGCTATATGTGTATTACATTTTTTTTGATAAATGTTGTAAATGAATGCATAACCATCACGTTGTATCACAAAACTCTTTGGCTCAAACTTTGTATGGAGGTAACATGTGAATCCCTCCCTTTCACATCTGTGCTTTTGTCAGATACTATCTTGGGTCTTGAAATATTCTTGTTCTTTTTAAGGTGATGAATTCCTCCCATATGTCAATTCAAATGTGTTTCTTCATACCTTCCCCAGTATTTCTCCAGGCAGAGATATTCTGGTTGCATTCTGCAGCTCCTGGGACACAGCTCTTTCAGCACTGAGTGCCTTCTTGTAAGCATTTGTTTACACATCTGTCTTCTCCACTCTGAGAGCTGTCAGTATGTTGGGCAGAGGAAACAGCAGGATCAAAGCAGCCAGCTCTTGAGGGTGAGGTGTGTCCTGATGTAAGCTGTAAGCGGGCAGCAGGATTAGGCAGTTAGCACCACAGGCATGACAGACTCTGTCTTCAGAACTTCTAGGAGCACATAATCCCTGTCTGATGGTCAGCTGTGCAAAAAGAGTTTTCTAAATTCTCATTTCCTAAATTCTCAGTCTCCATTTGTATTTTTACCTCGAGATTGGTTACTTACTCTCAAGGCTCTTCCTTCCTCAGTCATGTTTTCTCACCTTACAAAGGCAAACCCCTTACCCTTCTCTAATAGAATGAAATCTTACTGCAGAGTGTTGCCAGTAGGTGGTGCGGGAGGCTCCAGAAAGATCCAGGGACAGCTTAAAACATTGGTGAAAATACTGAGGAAGCAAATGACCATTCAGGTAGTTCCCAATTGTTCGCTTTTAACAAAATTAGTTGTTAGATGTAAATTGTTTAAGAATAATTTTGTTAATAAATGCTGATTTTTGGCATACAATATAAGAATTTGATTATAGAAGGAATGTTCTTATAATTAATAAGAATTGGACATAAGGAAACTCCTTCCATTGCTGCCTCGACACACATAAAATCAAGACATCTACCTTTATATACAGGAAAAATGGGCATGGAACTGATCATGCCTCAATGTAGGTAATAGTAATCATAGATATATTTTCCTTGCAGTGAAGGACCACATTTATCTCTACAAACTGCATTTCTAATCTTTTACTTTTAATATTTAACAAAATATTTTAATCAATTATATACTAATATAAATTTTAAATTTAACTCCATTAATATAAATTGTTATAAATATAAATTCAATATACAAGAATATTTAAGGTAGTCCTGAAATTTAAAAATTTCTGTTTCAAAATACATTTTTGAGGGCTCGGGGATGTAGCTCAGTGGCACAGCGTCTGCCTGACAAATGCAAGGCTCTGAGTTTGATTCCCAGTACCCCTGCAAAAAAAACTTTTTCATGCAAAAAAAAGTGAATAATTCATAATTGCCAAGCCATGCCAATATTTTTTGGGGGGAATAAAACTTTTAGGAGAAAGGGAGAATGGACATGTAAGTTTAAATGATCACTCACTGTTTTGTAAATACACATGTATGCACGTACAAGTGTAAGAATATATATGTACTGTATATGAAACCACTAGTGTATTTACCAATCACTGAATCCATTGAATTTATTTATAAGTGAGGAAATACTTTTACTTTGAAATGTGTATATTTGAACAGCTCTTTAAATCTAAATCTTTAAAAAAGTAGATGCCACCCTACTTATATAAGGCTGTATATACCTTTTCAAAATTTGATTAGGAGAAAACAGTAGGAAAACAACTTGAAGATCCCTGCTGGGGCCACTGTCAGCCCTGGGAAATGAGATCAGCTTCACACCATCCCCCCCCCCCCCAGGTACTGGGGACTGAACTCATGACCTTGGCTTGCCAGGCAGGCACTTAAGCCATTGAGCTAAATCCCCAGCCCCACACCATCCCTTCTAATCCCTCTGGCATGACTACATGTGAGTCCAAGGCTCTGTTGCAAGAATTGAAGGAATCTCACTTTGCCTTTGTAAAAGTTGCTCTTCCATCCAGAAATGCCTGCTTTGATTCTATTTCTGAGACTCATTCTATCTTTTATGGTCCAACTTCAATTCTGTTTCTTAATGAAGCCATTTTCACAATGCAATCCACTTACACCTTATTTTCTCTGATTTCTATTGCACTGTAAATTTAACATATGATTACATATTATCTTAGATTGCCCTCTAATGTTGCATATGAGTTTAACTTTACAGGAATGCAATACCCTCATCTCTCCGAAGGTAGCAGTCATGCTGCAGAGGATTACAACACTTCTACAAGTTCCTAACATCAGGAAATTACTCCTATTCAATCTGTGAAAAAGGAGACATCTCCCTCTAGTGACTGGTGGTAGTATAAAGACAAAATCCTAAATTTGGAATTAGCACCGGTTCTCAAAATGTGGCTTTGTCACGTAAAGAAAGCTGCCATCTGTAGGTACCATATGGTCTGGCATTACTAATGCATGTTTCAGCTGTCACTGTCACTGTTGTTTTCCATAGGGTTAAGGGAAACGGATGTACTACATTAAATACGTGGCATGATAGAAAAAATGGTGAATGTTTAAATTATTTAAAAGCTAAAAGTAATGTTGCTGTTAATCTTTCTCATAATGCTCCCTTTCATTTTGAACACACTCATGCTATTTCTTGCCACGTTTTAGGGCAGTTCTGGAAGTTCTCTTTGTGTCTTTAGTTGCACTTTGTGGCAGCCTCTATGCCCTTTTATGATCATTTTGACTTTGGAGAAGAGCCAGAAGTCTCACGGTGCCAGATCCATGAAGACACATGGCAATGTTTTTACAAGACTGCCTTTCCTTTGGGCAACGGCAGCAGTATCTGTCCTGGTTTTTAAGGGTACCTCATAATGACAAGAAAGAAGACTTCAGAACTGCTTCAGAAAGTGGAAAGAATGATGGAATAAGTGTGTTTGAGGAGAAAGGAAGCATTTTGAGGGGGATTAATAACAATGTGTTTCACCGTAATAAATATTTTTATTTAAATATTCACCATATATTTCAACCATATCTCATTATTAGGCTCAACAACTGCTAAAATACACATGTAAAATAGTTGTAAAACTGTCCTTTTATTCTCATCTTCCTGGATTATATTCTGGGAGATACACAGAATACAACAAATGTTTTGACTACAACAAATTTCATTGGTAAATAACATGCCCACAGGGGACGAGGAACTGCTTTATATTTTCTAAGGAAGGAGCAATTTAAGATCAGTTCTAATGGGTCACCGAGAAAACTAATTCATTCTACCACACTACAATCCCACTTGCACCTGTACCATCTGCGTGGGCCAGAGAAATGCAAGGAATACTCTCCCTCCACCTGAATTAACCTATTATAGGGCTGAACACTGGTGGCTGAAATCAGACACTGGAAATTTACTGTGCTTGCTAAGCAAAGGCATGGTCAAAACTATACTAATAGGTTAAAAATCTTTTTGACATAAATGATCAGATGGAAAAGTTTACAACCTTCCACAACACTGACTTATCACAAAGTTGAGGCTTTTGTTCTTTAGCTCTGACACCCTGACCATTCTGTTGTGTTCTTCCACATGCCCTCTCCTGTTATTCTCTACCTATGCATTCTTTTTTCTTCATAGTACTTAACAATTTACTTGTTCAATTTTTAAAATCTACAGTGTCTTACCCATTGGGCTTTAAGTTTCATGATACACTTTAATAGACCTTTCCTTATAACTGTTTTTTACCATAATGATTGATACATGTAGATAAGCAATGAATATTGATAATGAATGGATATATGAATGTAATCATATGCTCATATGAGGTTATCTTATTGGCTTATTGCTTTAACCCTAGAAACTCAATTATTCATCTCTAAGACATGTTGAACTTTACTAGTTTAAAACAGTGCCATTGTTTCCACCAAGTTTTCTTGGCTGTGAAGGAGTAAATCATGTTCAATGCAAATTAACTAAAATCTGAAGGCAAATATATATATACACATATATATATGTATATATACATATATATGTATATATGTATATATACATATATATACACATATATATACATATATATACATATATACATATATATGTATATATGTATATATGTATATATGTGTATATATGTGTATATATATGTATATATATGTATATATATGTGTATATATATACATATATGTATATATATGTATATATATATGTATATATATGTATATATATATGTATATATATTTGAGGGAAGGCAGGGAGGGAAACAGGACCTGCTATGCAATCCCGGTTGGCCTTGGACTTGCTTCATAGCCCAAGCTGGCCTTAAACTCTTGCCTGGCCTCCTGGGTGCCAGGATTACAGGTGCCCACCACTAACTACTAATTCAAGGTCAGCCTGAACTATGGAGTGAAATCCTATCTCAAAAAAACTTAAATACTGTTATATTTAATAGAAAAGCTTATAAACTAAAGTTAGTATTTCACTAGAGTCACATTATGTCATTAGTTATAGATTTCTAAGTTTTCTTTTAGGAAAATAATATCACTCTTTAGATAAACAGTTTAATAAAGTAAAAATAGATTTCTGAAGATAGATATCTAATTTGATACTTTTGTCCACCTAATTACTTATAATCTGTATTTAAATTCATTATTTACTACTATATCATTACTTCCTGAACTATTTCGTTATACTGTATTCCAAAACCTAACCTTCTGTCACTGAATTATTTAGTAAATATTCACTTATTTCTTTAATGAATATTCATTGTATACCATGTGTATCAGATACTAGGATTAATGCTGTCCCTTATAGCCTCATGTACCTCATATGCAAATAATAATAACAACAACAACAGCAATCATGGTGTGTAAATGAATATGAACCCTTACAATTTCTTTCTAAGACAAGGACCTCTTCATTTCACATTTTCATAATAACAGAATCATAAAATTTTGTAGTGTGACTACATCTTCAATTTTACAAAAACAAAGACCAACGTATGAAGAGATGATTTGCTGGAAGTTACACAGCTACTTAATGGGGAGCTACCAGACCTCTTAACAACTTATCCCCAGCCCCACTGATACAGGCCCTTCAGATTATATAGGAGAAATAAATATAACTCTCAACCTGTTAGATGTGTGATACACTGACTTTGTGTTCCCCAAAATTGAAGAATGAATTTTAAGGAACAGCAGAGGTCAACAGCAGGAAATTTTATTGAGGGAGAGACAGCTCCTCCCTGAGAGACAGGAGGGGGTCCAAGTGAGTTGCTATGGACCCCACTTTCTATAGGAAATTTTATAGATCAAAATCATGAGGTAGGTGCAAAAATCACAAGATAGGTATAAGGTGAGACAAAGCTATGATCAAACAGTAAGATTCTAAGTGTAGCCCCTTAGCTAATGCTGAGCTAATGGGGAGGCAGGTCACGTAATAAGTGTATATGGAAAGAACAAAGAACATTTTAGGAAGACATGTGTCCAAGGGTCTTGGTCATCCACTGAGGTGACTGATGTCTATCTAGACTTATTGGAGCGGGTGTTACTACTTATCCTATCCCTTGGGGTGGTACATAGGCCTGATCGTTTTGTCTTTATCTTGAGGCTTGACCTCCAACAGATGCACCTCCGGCCACAGCAGTATTATATTTTTATCTTTTGTTTTGCCTCTCTCAAGGGCCTAGCATGGTCTGACTGCCTATATTTTTACCTAACAGCTGTCTACTGTACCACCCCCTCTCAAAAAAAAAAATACCAGCAACCCTTACTCTACTCAAATCAGTCTTACTTTCATTTGCTATCATTTCTTCAACTGTTCCCCACCTATTCATTAAAAAAAAAAGCCAAAACAAAACAAAACACTTCTACTACTGTATTGTAAGCAGCTCAGAATTTCATTTTCATCTCCATATCTGCTCATACAACTGCCTGGTTTTTATCTGGGCTAATGTACTCCGTGCGCATTAGGTAGGTTAGAAGTCTCCAAGTCATCTTTAACTCCTCTCCTTCACTCCTCACATTGAATAAACTGATGGATCTGTTGATACTAGTGCCCGAAAGCCTCTGGAATCCAGATGTGGCTGCTGATGCCTTTATATTTGCTGGTTGGCCCATGAACTGTGGTGTGGGCTCAAACTGGTTTCTGGGGCTGTGGACTGTGTTCCTTGTTCTGTGCTGCTGCTAGAATGAGTGTAACTGCAGAAGAAAAATGAAGAAGAAGGAAAAGAGACCTTAACTGTGTGTGTTACTTTGTATTTAAATAGGACAAGGGAATAACAGAAAGTATAATTTACTATTTCATACAGGGAAAAGTTTTTAAAAACAGAAGGAAGGAATACAATACCTTATCTAGAAATTGAGAGCCTTTCTCAGTGTGGCCTCATCTGATGCCCCTAAATCTCTGTCCCTATCCTCTGATCTGTGGCACCCCTGCATCCTCTGATTGTTCACAGACAGTTTGCTGTCCTTCCACATGGCCAGGCTCTGGCACCTGATTGCTCTTTCTTCTTGCAGTAAACTTCTGCCCTGTGCACCAGTTCCTTCTCTGAGACTCCACTACATGACGGCACCACTGCAGCATTTGTCCCTCCAAAGCACCGTGGTTATTTGCACATCTGCGGTCCCTTTGGACATCCAGAGTTCTGCCTCCTAGTCATCATCAGACTTCCAGTGTCACTGCAATGCCTGGAAACATGAGGTTCTCAATAGGTGCTTGTTGAGCGAATGAATCACTTGCTGGGGAAAGACAGAGAAATACGTGAATAATATTGTTAAAGTGGATTGTTGCAAAACGGAAGAATAAATGAAGACCAAAGGAGCATAGAAGTCTTTCTCCTATCTTGTTAACAACCTTTGCGTATGAATTGTTCAGATGCTGACATTTGCTACCTGGTGGGTCAAAGCAGCCCTCTGCATAATTCTAGCTTGACTGGTCAGTTTGAGCTTAGGGAACCCACTTTGACTTTAATAACTGAGAGAAGGCAAAACTAAAGGAGGCACTTGCTCCAATGACTCTGGAGTTTCTTTTTTGCAGAAAATTTAATGCAATAGCTGCATTATTTCAGGGCTTTTATTCTGTCCCATTATAATCCACATGCCATTTTCCATCTTGTGTTTTTTTTTCATAGGGAAATACATTTGAAAGCAATTTCTCAGGGAGTTTGGGGCATTATTACTCTTGGCTCTCTTAACTTTTAGAGCACTCTGTTGGTCTCAGATATTCCATGTGGTATTTCTGGTGGAGCACATAGCACATTACTTTTGTCTAGTTTCCCCCTGCAGTATGCTATGCTTTTCTACTTTCTCTTCTTACAGGGATTGTTTCTATTACCACCCTCACTGTGCTGGCCTATGAACGTTATATTCGTGTGGTCCATGCCAGAGTGATCAATTTTTCCTGGGCTTGGAGGGCCATCACCTACATCTGGCTGTACTCGCTTGCATGGGCAGGAGCACCTCTCCTGGGCTGGAACAGGTATATCCTGGACACCCACGGACTCAGCTGCACTGTGGACTGGACATCCAAAGACGCCAATGATTCCTCCTATGTGCTCTTCTTATTTCTTGGCTGCCTGGTAGTGCCTGTGGGTGTCATAGCCCACTGCTATGGCCATATTCTGTACTCCGTTCGAATGGTGAGTTGAAGGCTACAGGTGCCCCTCCCCCAAAACGTCCAAATTTAAGGTGTAAAGTATAAACTTCCTACACAATTAGTTTTCTAGAAATGTAGCAATTCTATGGGACTTCCTATCTGGTAGCATTTTGCACTATGACTCACTCCCTGAAAGGATTAATGAGGAGTATCACTGTTTTCTACATCACTTTCTGAACCAAAAGAAGGCAGGAAAGGATTTTTGGATAAGCACAATCAGTGAAAGCATCAAACTTCCCACATTAGTCAGTGCTCTCAGAGTTTTAGAATTCTGAACAAGAGAATTGGACACGTCCCACCATTTTATTCAGATCAGATCACATGAACTCATGCCAAGAGAATAGTACAGATGTTTTGTCTGGAAATCACATTTGAGTCATAAGGAACTAGGACTGACCACAAACATGTCATGCTGGGAGCCAGCAAGAAGGATTTTTGAACCAACAACAGGGGGCAATGTGTTTCCATGCTCTATTGTATAACTTCAGCTATGCGTGTGGTTTCCTGACAGTGCTCCTTCCCACTCCCTCAGCCTACTGCTTTCACGAGAACACTTCAGTCATTGTCAGATCCCTCAAGCGTTCACTTTTTGTTTTAACCCAAACTTAGTCCCATGCATCACTTTAAACCTATCACCTTCCATCTCTATAATTTTTTACTTACACTCATTTCGTTGAAGGAAAACATTTTCGGACCAACTCAACTCTGTTTTCTCCATGCCAGTAGTAGAAATGCACTGAAAAGATGGAAGAAAAGTCCCATGGGTCCAGACTCAGGCGTCCTCTCAGCTCTGTCTAGTAATCTTTGTATTTCTATAGGATCCACTTCCTCACACTATGGCTGTGAACATTAGTATTCATTTCAATCTCTAGTTCTATTTGCCTTCATTCTTATCACAAAAACATATTTATTGGACAAAATAAAGCCGTTATCAGGGACTTCCTCAATTCTTTGCCTTCCTTTATATAAACCTCTCTTTCACACTGTTTCTTAGATTTCTTCCTACAGTGACAGGGAAGTCTCGCAGGACCAAGCTATTTGTAGTCTGACTCTTCCCCTTGCCCAGCCCATTATCTTCTCTAGGAACCTCTCAGCTGTAATTTTTTTGTTTACTTATACCTTCAACCTTTTCCTTCCCTTATACTATCTTTTTCCTTTTAGCATGTAGCTATACTAATTTAAAACAAAAGCAAATCTACTGTCTGCTCCCTGTAGCTATCTTTTCTCTCCTTGTCACTGCTAACTCAAAAAATCATTGGTGGCTTTTGATACCATAGTGTCACTCCAAAAGTATTCATTTAACCAACATTTATCAAGCATCTAAAATGTACCACTTACTTAATGTTATGGGCAGAATGTTTTGTCCCTCCCAAATTCAGATATTGAACAATTAAGCCCAAGTGTGACAGTATTTGGAGATAAGGCCTTTGGGTAGTAATCATAAGGGATCCAATGGGATTAGTGTCCTTATAAGAAGAGACACTAAGCAGGGTATGGTGGAACATGCCTGTAATCCCAGCACTGAGGAGACTGAGGCAAGAAGCTCTCTGTTGAGTTCGAGGCCAGCCTCACTATAGGTACATAGTGAGTTCAAGGCCAGTTTACACTATATAGTCTCAAATAAGCAAGCAAGCAAAGAAAAAAGACACCTGTCATCTGCAACACTCCTCGCCCCTCCCCCCACAGTGTCCTGCCTTCCCTGGGTACAAGAAGAAGAGGTTATGTGACCTATAGTGAGATGGTCACTTACAAACCAAGACAAGATACTTCAGAATGAAGCCTACCTTGTGGGAACCTTGGTCCTGGACTCACAGCTTCTAGAACTATTGTAGTTCAAGGAGTCAGTAGTAAATTCATGCAGCATTTATAACTTAATTCACTGCAAGTAGGCACCTCCATCTCTACCATACCTTCACTGAAACATCCCTCATTTAAGGTCTGATGTCCAAAATGTTAAACACAATGCACATAGTTCTATTTCTATTGTTTTCTGACATCTGTGGTATGTAAGACTGATGACAACCTCCACTTTCTTGTATAATCTTCCCCTCCCATTGATTCAGGGACCCTGTTTTTATTTTCTCTGGCCCTATCTGCTTATGTATCCTTCAAGGATTTCTTTCGCTTGGGCCTCCTGAGCATTCTTTGTTGAGTTCTCATTGCTTGCTACATATTGACCTTAAGTGATATCATACATGAGGTATGATTGAAATATATGATTAAATGCTTACATAAAAATTTATTATAGTAAAAGACATTGTCATGAATCCTCTACAAAATCCTCTCACTTACTTTGATCTCATTTATCTCATTGTTTTTGTCACTTTCTGAAGCAGTTCTGGACGTACTTTGAGGATATGTGATCAAAAATATGGTGAATGCCACTACTGCGTGCCATCCGTGGGAAAGGCAGCTTGTAAAAGCATTAAGGTGTGTCCTCATCCATCTTACTATCTGGCACTGAATGACTTCTGGCAGTTCTCCAAAGTCAAAATGAGTATGAAAGGTAAAAATTTTGAATCAAGATGTTGAGGCAGTCATGATAGCTAAACACATGAAAGACGACTTCCAGAACTGCTTCAGAAACAGGCAAGAATGGTGAGATAAGTGTGTTTGGAGAGGGAGGATTTTGGGGGGGGAGGGTTCGTGGCAATGTGTCTTTTACTGTAATAAATTATTTTTAAACACTGTATGTTTCTATCATACCTCATGCTGTCAGAATTTTTCCCTTCTAACTAGAATTTGATGACTTTGAAGTTTCTGTTTCCAATCCAGCTCATTCTTCTGACCTCAGATGCTCATAGTCAGTTGCCTATTGCATGTCTCCCCTAGAGGGTTCACACTCAATAAATTCAGCATCTATGAATATGCTGCCCCCCCAATTCACTACTTCTCTACTCCCTTTTTCATGGAATGGTCAGCATTTCTTGCTACCTAAGCCAGAAATTAGGGAGTCATCTTGGACTATTCTTCCCCATATCTTCTCCACATGCAACTAGTGACCAATTCTTATTTATTCTACTTAATGATTTGTCCATAATTCCCATTTTTCCACTGCCTCCTGACACAGACTCACTTCAAAACAACCTCATTTCTCCTTCTCTTATTCTCACTTTCCTCTAATCCATTCTTTACTCAAATACTGCCTTTGTGATTGAAACAGAGCTCCTTAGTGTGACTAGCGGACCCTGTGTGGCATCTCTGGTCTATCTGTCTTGCTTCATTTCTTGACATTCCTCTCCTTTTGCTGCCTGCATTTCCAGCTCACCAGCCACATTTCGTTTCCAGAATGTGACATGTGGTGCTTTCTCTTCTTGGCCTCAGCATGCTTCCTTCCTCAGCAACATTCTGTTTCTCTTCCTTGCTCAGCTAACTTCTCAGCTCAGAAGGCTAAGATCAAGATTTTCTTGCTCTAACCCAGCCTTGAGAATGGTTCTCCAGCAGTGTGCTTCCACATCTTCCTGCCCTCTGTCACCACATGCTTCACCTATGGAAGCAACTGTGTGCTTCTCACCATCAACAGAGTGAATTCTTCAAGATCAGAGACTGTCTTACCTCTTTTCTCCCTGTAGCTGGAGTAGTCCCTAAATATATTATTTTTGGAATGAGTTACAAGCAGAAGACGTAGAAAAAGGGAGACAGGTTATTGGTCTAAAATGTAAAGAAATTTGAGTTTAGACTGTGCTATTACCTCAACAGGGAACTTGGTGCAAGCACTTTGTCTCTAGTTCTTTATACAGAGAGAGGTAACTCACACCACCAATGAAGACAGAGCTGCTCACTTGAGAATGAGGGCTTACCATGGAAATCTGTATGTGTCTGGATCAATAAGCACTAGGCATACCCACTAATATAAGAAGGTAATTCTTATACCTTACATACCTACCTTCCAGAGGTAATGCTGGAGAATTTGTCTTAAATGGTTTATTTTGGGGACAACTTTGACATGTGCTTTCTGTTCATCCAGAGCAATTTTTTAAAAATATCCTCGTTATTGAATAAAGAGAATGAGACATGAAGTTGAGCTCCTTTTTTTGAAGAAAAACTTCAAATGAGCAGAGTGAAAGAATAGTGAAACAAAAAGCTAAAGAGAGATAAATAAAAAAAATAGAAACTTCACATATACAAACCCAAATCATCTGAAACATTAGAAGGATCTTCTCTTTTGACCAAAGACAAGCCAGAGAATAGACCAACATTTGCTTAAGTTACCTTCACTTGCATGCATATAATTCCAATATGATAAATGAGCACTATACCTTGAATGGTAAGAAAAGATGGAGACCAACTTGCCCATAAAACAGTAAGATAAAACTGGGGGGTACTAGACAGTGGGGCCTTGAAGGGCAGATAATTGAGATGTGGTTATGTACTGGTTAGTTGAAATTCTGAAGAGTCAAAAATGATGAATCCACATATCTTACAGAAACAGAAAAGTACATATATATGTTAGTTTCAAGTACGGTTCAAATGTAAATATTTAATTTCAAAAACTGCTGCCCAAAGGAACCCAGCTTCTGTTGAATGTACTGGGACATTTGTTTTAACCTCTACTCCATCTTTTCTTCTAGAGGAGGTAATTGCTCATTATCATACTGGAACAAAGGTGATGGAATATAAATGCAAATCTTCTGATTCTTAGCTGTAGTTTTCACCAGAATCCACACCTTTCTAAAAAACTGAAAGGAGGTGCCATGTCCCCAAAATGATGTCCTGAGAACAGGGTGATATCCTATTACAGTAAGTAAAATAGTATTTTAAAAACAGAATTGCACACATGAATAGTGTGAGAGATTTAATACCCATACCCCTCCTACACATTCTCTCTACTCTTACAAATATCAGATTTAAACGTTGAATATTTCCCTCTATTCTTTTCAATGTGAATATATAATTTGTAATAATAGAGGTTAAATATAATTTTAGATGATAACCAATAATACAGTTAAATATAATTTTAGATGATAACCAATAATTTAGGAATGCCTATTCAAATATATATTTTTACTATTATAAGCATGTTCTAATTAATTCCTTTAGAAAAGTTTCCCTTAATTTTTATAATGCTTAAAGACATACTCAGAATTCACTGAAATACAATAAATTTTCTGTTTTGAAATTATTAATACTAGGTATCAACAGTATACCTGATAACTGTTTTTTAAAAAATACGATACATAAAGCTTTTGTATTTTGGTAGTAGGGTTGGTATAGTATCTTACAATGCTCAGAAATAGCCATTTTTATTTCAGAATGTATTTTTGTTGTGCAGAAATATTATTGTCTTCACCTTCAAAACACATTTATGACCCAGGGATATAGCTGAGTAGTACAGCGCCTGCCCAGCAAGTGCAAGGTTGTGGGTTCGATCCCTGGTACAAAAAACAACAAAACCCCCCAAAAAATTTATAATAGTAAGAGAAATATATAAAGACCCTTTCTGCCAAGGAGTTAGCTCAGCAGTGTAAGCACCAGACTGGCAAGCACTACTAGGTCATGAGTTTGATCCCCAGTACACACACACACACACACACACACACACACACACACAGCCTTTCTTATATGAGAATTTTAAGGAGATCTAAAACTGTTTAGCATTATTCCTCAGTACCTGTTGTGAGAACAAACTAGATGTGTTGATTTCAGACAATCAGGGTTTTACCAAGTGCTATCTTCTATAAATGAGGCCCTAATGAAACCAGCCACAAGTGCATCAGATTCCTCTGCGACAGTCATTAGCCAGGAATGGAAAGACACAGCAGTTTCCAGCAAGAACTCATTTGGGAATTAAGCGCTCATCAAGACAGCTGTCGGCACCTGACCTGCGTACATAGCCTGGTTTGAGAATCTGCAGATTAGTGCTCGGGTCAGGGAGAAATTGTTTCCATTTTATCATGACTGTTTCAGGCTGAATTGTAATGACTTGAAGATGCAGGTAAAATCATTTAGCTCTTCTTCATTAAGTCAGTTAGAAAAACATTAAAAACCACAGAAATATCTAAGAGGCTATGCAATTTAATCGTAACATATTCCAGTTGAGGAGACTGAGACCTAAAGTGACATCAGGTTCCCAATGCCCTTTTCTGTTCTTTCTAGATTCAGGTAGGGCCTAGAGGGTCCAAAAGAAATCAGTTCTCTCACTTTTCAACTCCTGCTTTTGTTTCTATGTGCTGCAGCTTCGTTGTGTTGAAGATCTTCAGACAATTCAAGTGATGAAAATCTTAAGATCTGAGAAAAAAGTGGCCAAAATGTGCTTCTTGATGGTCTTCATCTTCCTGGTCTGCTGGATGCCTTACATTGTGATCTGTTTCTTGGTTGTTAATGGTTACAGGCACCGAGTCACACCAACAGTATCAATTGTTTCTTACCTATTTGCTAAATCCAGCACTGTATACAATCCTGTTATTTATGTCCTTATGATCAGAAAGGTAAGCTTTACAAGTAAGTAATTTCACCTGGGAAAAGGGTTGAAAAAATAATTTTATAGAAGTAATTCAGAACATCTTCAGTGATAAAAACTCAAAGAACTTATACAGGAAAGTAAAAGGCTTAGGAAGAAATGCCAAAGAAATGTCAAACAATAATAATTCTAAGATCTGCCAATAGAGATTTGTACTTATTAGGTGAAATTCTATTAAAATTACCATTTAATTAATCAGAAAATATTTGTCTACTACTTATAATGAATTAGTTTCTTAAATAATAATTTCAGAGTTAATGTTTAAAGTTCTTACTGTATTATGTAGATACCCTACTATCTTTACAGAGCTATGCCATGAAATAGGTACTAATATTCTTTCTTTACTTACAGGTTTTGAAGTAGACTCAGGAAACATAACTTGCCTGACCCAGAAAGCATAGGTGCCAGGACTTGAAAACTGTTCATTTGAGTCTTCAAAGCCAAAGCTCATAACTTGTTTGAGTTTAGAAATAATGGTAGTAGTTGTTCTGGTTCATTCTCATAATTTTGCTTAATTTTGAGGACCACTCTCCCACAAGCAAAATTTAAATATATTCTCTAACAATTTGTTTCGCTCTTTCTTTTAGCCAATGGCTATAAATCCTTACTTCTAAACTATTGTGTGTAAGTCACACCTGAAAATATTGTAAGAATAAGTATAATTTGATTCAGTATGTCTGAGTACCCAATAATTCTACAGTTCTAACAGTCTCCCACATGACCCAATTTCTGTTTCAAGAGAACCTACTTTAAATAAAAAGTTTAAAAGACACAACAAATACACAAAAAACAATTAAGACAATGGTTTTTACCCACAAGAAGCTTACCATTTCTATACAAAAACATTAAATATGTTATACATACTCTCTTATAAAATATGTGTATCTTTAGCACTTAACCTGATATGCCAAACTATGATCTGGTGATAAATATTCAAATAAATATTTAAAGAGTTTAAAATATGAATATAGGGGCTGGGAACATAGATTGTTTGCTTAGCATTCACAAAATCTTGGGTTCAATCCCCAGCTGTGAAAAAAAAAGTTAATATATACTAAATGCTAACTTACATATAATTGGCAGAGAGGGTCATAGAAGACAGAAATCAGTGTAACTATTTCTTAGTTTTATTTGACTTTTTTAACTCTGGAGAAACCTATATATTCAACTTTCATTGTGCTCCAAACAAAAGGGATAACAAATTAACTTTTTATTTATAGCTTGTGTAAGCCATAGTAGACATTCTACTGTAACAAGCCCAACATTCAGTGGATTAACACAGAAAGAGTTTATTGCTCTTAGAGCTCACAGCCTACTGTGTATGAGGGAGAAGGCGGTATCTGTTTCACCAGTCTTTAAGGAATCTGCATCTCCTCCATTTCATGCTGTTCTCATCTTCAGACCTCAGTCATCAAGCTTCTTGGAGATGGGGAAGAGCAGAGAGGAGACCTTGAAAAGGACTAAGAAATATGGTTAGAAATATGGTTAATATGTCCTGTAGAGCCCAGGACACAGAAAATTACATATTTTGTTGAAAACTAGCATTCTCCACTGTAGTATTTTTTCCAACTTGTAACTTTAATAGAAAAAAACTTCTCCTACTTAAAAGAGTGTGAGCACACCAGTCAATAAATTCTGCCAGAACAGACTTGTCTTTGTTGCTTATACTGTCTCTAGATGATTACTTAGTGGCTGTCGCCTTGTAAGTGCTTACTGAATATTTGTGGACTGAATATGTGTTGAAAATGCCTTAAACAGATAAAGCTGCTTTCTTAGAAGGTACATACAAATTGAAAGTAGGGAAAGTTAAGGTATTAAAATAGCCCCATGTGATCTGGTTAATAAGACTTAAAATAAATCAGAGTGATTTAGATCAATCTAAGCATTCCTATAAATTCTGCCCTATATCAGCCAACAAACAAACAAAAAATAAATTAAACTCAGCTCATTTTCTTGAATATTAATCCAGGTGAAAGGCCTAATTTTTGACTAATGATAACTTTATTTTTTTCTTCTCTGCCTAGTTTCGAAGATCCCTCTTACAACTTCATTGTTTCCGACTGCTGAGATGCCAGCAGCCTGCTAAAGACCTTCCAGCAGTTGAGAAAGAAATGCAGATAAGACCCATTGTGATGTCACAAAAAGATGGGGACAGGCCAAAGAAGAAAGTGACTTTTAATTCTTCTTCCATCATTTTTATCATCACCAGTGATGAATCACTATCTGTTGATGATAGTGACAGAACCAGTGGGTCCAAGGTTGATACAATCCAAGTTCGTCCCTTATAGGAATGAAAGACTGAGCCTTAGATTGGATGTCACATTTGGACTCCAATTATAAGGATTGTTCTGGAATCCACTTCTATGTAATATCAACACAACTTTGTGTTCCAGCAAGAAACCTGAATTGCTCGCATGCTCTCTGACCTCAAGAAGAAACTGAACAAGGCACATTCTCTAATTCGATGGGTGCTTTATGTAACAAAAACCCAGTTAAGGCACAAGAGGGTATCTGGCACCATCATCTTCTAATGTGTTAGAATTTTTATTTCAGATATATTTTTGAATGACTATATTTGCCAAAGCACATAATATGTTTTTCTTGAAAATATTTCATTGTAAAAATAACTTTGTCTCAGACACATGTGTGAAATAGCTAGACCATCTTTAATTCTCTGCAGTGTTGGGTCCTGTTTAGAGTCACGGCATATGTTTGACCAATGGAATTTATCAAGGAGTTAATTTCTAAGATAAAATAAGTTCCCTACCTTTATCAGCCATATATCTAAAATGAAGAGGAGCTTCAGATTAATGAGCTGCTGAGAAAGTTCCAGAATGTACTACTAAGAACATCATAGCAAAGAGAAAGAAATACAGTGACTTCAGGGCAGTCATGGCGTATGGTTAATTATGCAGCAGTATGAGAAAGTACATGATGAAGATGCTGTTGATGGCAGATGAGTATCTCCATCTATTTCATTTTGAACATGAGCATGGCAGCATTATCCTTTCCTTGTAGTGATTTCCCACAATTTTGCCAGGCGTTCTGGATTTAGAAAAGGAGTTCTATGTTCTAAGTAAACATGCTTACTTTGAAGAGGTATGGAAATAAGAATTTGAATGTATTCATAAAAATGTATTATTTAGTTTTCATTGCTTATCAATCAGTTTAGCAGTCAATGATAATGAAGAGGGCATTTTTTCCCCATAAGTCTCAGTTGGAACTTATGAAAAACCAGAATATGCTACTCCCAAACAAGCTTCATTTTGCATAACGATTATTTTGAGCTGAAAGCAATTGAGAAGAAGCCATATGAAGAAAGCTTTCTGCGTCCCTTTATTTGCCTAAAAGCAGGACCCAAAGTTACAAATGTGACAGATTCTGGGAAGATGGCAGAACAGTAAGCAGCAAAGCAAAAAAGCTCTCTGAGAGAAACAGCCCAGATGCTGGAATATAGCAGTCTGGAGAAGACCAGAGGAAAGAAATGGATCCTTTCGACCCAGGAAGAAACTAAAGTGAAAATCAAAGCCCACAGAGACCATAAAAGAAAGAAAGAAAGAAAGAAAGAGAGAAAGAAAGAAAGAAAGAAAGAAAAGATAAGAAAATCTTAAACAGAAGGCAGTAGCCAGACACACTTTCACTGGATCTGGTCCCATTGTGCAAAAAGTGCCACTGGAATCTGGAGAGGCATGGTCACAGTGAAGTGGGTGGGGGTTGGCAAGTCTGAAGGCCTTGGTGGGAAGACGTGGTAGTAGAGGGGAGCAGCAGACCATAGAACTTCACTGGCTGGGAAGTGCCAGGGACCCCACTACCCACTTGTCTGGAAGAAACTAGGAACATGACAAGAGGAGACACAAAAGGCAGTCTTTGGCCTCCAAACCAAGCAGTACTGGCCCAGGAGAGGTAAACACAGAAGAGATCGGTAGTCACACACCTGTAGTTTCTGAAGCAACAGCATCTGACACAAAGAAACAACTTTGTGAAACTATAAAAGAACTTAAAACAGAAATACTAATACAAGTAAAGGAAAATATAAGAAAAATAATAAAAGAAATGCTAAGCACCTCTCAAGAAGACACAGATGAAAGAATAGAGGAGCATAGAAAAAGGAGGGAAACCTTTGATGAAGAATATAAAAAAAATTTAAAATACATGAAACAGATTCAAAGAGATTATCAGGAAATTAAAAACTCCATTGAATACTGGCAAAACTGCTTGAAAGAAACTAAAGATAGACTATCAAACCTTAAAGACAGATTTGCAACTTGTGATCACAAAAGGAAAGTTCTCTTAAAAATAACAAGGAATCAGGAAGTAACAATACAAAGGCTAGAAGATGACAAGAGGATTTATAACTTAATAATAAAAAAATGTGAGTGAGGGCTGGGGATTTAGCTCAGTGGCTTAAGTGCCTGCCTGGCAAGCGTGAGGTCGTGAGTTCAATCCCCGGTACCAAAAACAAACAAACAAACAAAAAAAATGTGAGTGAAGAAGCAGTGGCAAACACAAATGAAATACAAAGGCTATTTACAGCAATAAAGAAAACTTCCCAAGCATAGGAAAAGGAAATAATACTCAGATATATGAGACATACAGAACTCCAGCCAGCTATAATCAAAATAGATCTATACCCAGACATACAATAATCAGGATCCCAGCAATTCAACACAAGAACAGAATATTAAAAGCTGTCAGAGAAAAGAAACAGATCACCTATAAAGGAAGACCCATCATAATCATGACAGACTTCTTGACACAAACCATCAAATCAAGAAGAGCTTGGAGTGAAGTATTCCAAGCCCTGAAAGAAAATAACCTCCAACCCAGATTAATGTACCCTTCAAAATTATCTCTAAAAATTAATGGAGAAACAAGATGCTTCCATGATAAAGAGGAACTGGGGAAGTTCATGACCACCAATCCAACCCTATAAAAAATATTGAAGGACATTCAAGAGAGAGAGAAAAAAGACCATGGTTTCAGGAACAGCAGCAGAGGGGGTTCACTGAATGGGGCAGACAGTGGAATGAAGGGGAAAAGTAAACAATCAACAGCAGAAAAATAGCATGGTAGAGATGAGGCAGAGAAGGTTGGCCATAATCACAAATATAGATGGCCTCAATACACTAATAAAAAGAAACACAAATAGAGTGGGTCAGGAGATAGGGTCCATCAAGATGCTCTCTATAAGAAATATAATTAACCTGAAAGAGGGTTTATAGACTGAAAGCTGTCAGAGCTGAAAGTCTGACTGAAAGTCAAAGATGAGAAAATAATACTCCATGTGACAGGGAACCAGAAAAAAGTGGAGGTAGCTTGCCCATCAGCTGCAGATTGGTTGGAATTTTTATGCAATGGAGAACTATTCAGGTGTAAGGAAGGAAAACCTTAAGGCTCTTGTAGGTAAATGGATACAATCTGAGATCATACTCAGGAGTAAAAAGGTTCAGAATCACTTAGGTAAACAGCGGGTTGCTGCCCTAATCTAAAAACTAAAGGAGTTAGTGGGTCGCAAAATATACAATGCACCCTGTGAAAGTAAAAAGGGAGGAATTGTCTAAAAAGGGAAGGCAGTGGACATTGTTAATCTTGTATCATGATTTGAAACCCATATTGTTTTCATCACTCTAGTTAGTTTGGTTATATTCTGTTCCAGTTTCTCTACTTGTACTAGATTTGATGGCATGGACAGCTATTCCAAAGATAGCAGGATATACTATGGTAACCATTTTTGATTTCCTATTAACTTAATTTGAAGCCCTGTATTGCTTTCACTGTCTTGTTTTGACTGATTTTATTTGAATCTGTTTTGTTTGATCACTGTCTTGTTTTGACAGATTTTATTAGAATCTATTTTGTTTGGCAGTATCAAGTCTGAGAACATAGGCAACTACTTTGAAAACAATAAGATTCACTATGCTACCCATTCTGGTTTGACTCTTCTTTTGAAGTTCTATAATGTCTCCAATGTTTTGTTTTTATCGATTTTGTTCTGTACTGTTGTGTTCAATTTTATTATGCCTGATGATATGGGCAATTCTATTGAAGATAACAAGAGACATTATGGTAACCATTGTTGATCACCTTGTATTTTGGTTTTAAGTCATGTACTATGTCCATCCTTTTGTTTTGACTGACCCTATTTTTTCTCTCATTTAGTTTTATTCTCTTCAAAATAAAAAAATAAATTAAAAAAACCCAAAGTTACAAATGTGTTCCCTTCTCTCTACTAGAAAAAACAAGGTTGATCACCAAAGATAGCTTGAGACACTCTCAGTCTGCAGACAGCACCAGAAGAATCTGCATAGCAAACTCCCATTTATTTGCCTTCCTACAAGTTGCTGCCCTCAGTCTCTGAGTATATTTTCCTTGTCCCGGTACTTCTCTAAAATTTACAGTTCTTTGTGGAAGATGCTAAGCCAGCTCTTTGAGATTTACTCATTCTCTGGGTATCTTCCATGTGAAATATACACGTAATAAACTTGTCTTTGTGTTTGTTTTTCTCTTGTTGGTTTCCGTCTTTTGTTATAGGGGTCCCAGTCAATGAATCTAAGGATTGGTAAAAAGAAGTATTATTTTTCTTCCTTTACACCAAACACGGGTTATCAAGATTCAAGGATGTCTTTGACAACTTTGAATAGAAACACTGAGTCATCTTGTTTCATTGTATAATTTTTAATTTCCTAGATAAATATCCTCCTCATGTTGTATTTTATAATTACCCATGCTCGAGGGACTTCATGTTCGAGATGACCTACTGAAGAAGGAAGAACCAAAGAAAATATACTCAATGCACTTTTAAAATCAAGTTCACTCCTGGTTCTGTCATAGTATGTAACTCGAGAGTAAGTTAGTAAATTGCTACTGAGGGTCTGAAATGGAATAAAATATAGCATAATATTTCTATAAAAGCTGTCTTGCCTTGTTTCCTTTCCACTCTCTGGTATACGTAGATATTTAATTTATGAAAAAATTAGCCTATACCTAGTATGGCATCAAGGGCTTTTTCATACCTTCAGAAAGTTGTACTGGGAAAAAACAAAGAATAACATAATACTGGCGTTTGAAGACTGGGAACAAAACAAATTCATTGTGTAACTCTTAGGAACTCCCCATCCCTCGTATATAGCTTCTGGTTTAATCAAGTGACTCTGAGCTCTGTGGTAAGACAAGCTCCATTCACGTGATGAAAGTGTAGTTAATGCACCAGGCAAGCTGTGATTTTTAGCCCTAAATATTGGGGGTGTTTTTTGTTTGTTTGTTTTTGTACCAGGTATTGAACTCACTACCTCATGCTTGCCAGGCAGGCGCTTACGCTGCTGAGCTAAGTCCCTGGCAGCCCCAATTATTGTTAATCCCATTGTGGACCCCTTTATTTCTTATAAGGAAAAAGTGTGAGCAGTGTCTTCCAGGAGGATTCTGAGACCTTAGTTTTTGGGAAGTGAAAGAGACCTTAGTCATTCCTTTTTAAGTTTTAGAATGATACAACCCGAGCTTGCAAAACGTAATGGGGAAGCTTGTGTTGAAACTTAAAAAAAAATTAGATTCCACACTGCTCCCCGAAATAATTGGAACTGATACACAGAAAAATTCAATCTTCAGTTTATTTACATAGTGGCAACTGTCTTCCACTAGTGAATTAATTCTAAAATTGGAAACATGTGTTTGGTCCTTATTTTTGGTCACAGAGAAATCAAATATTTGCTACTTTAGGAACTTCATATCACTGGCTAGTGAAATAGGGAGCTTGTTCTAATAACTCCATGGAGTTTGCAGAGAATCGTGCCCCGTATTCTGGAAGTAAGGGACTCCACTTCCATGGTCTTCTTAAGTATTCCAGAGGTCTTGGTGACATGTAGTGCACAAGCAGGTAGGCAGTACCAATGGCTACCAGAGATCCAAAGATAAAGAGTCCTTTTTTTATTACCTATGAGGAGAGAAATAATTCTCATTTGTCCAGAGATTAAAATCCTGAAGTAGACTTCATTCTTAATCCCAAAGGAACACACAATTTCTTTTTAGTTCTTTAACCTGAAGTAGTTGCATGACCTCTAATTTCTATCACTGCATTTATTGTTCTGAATTCTAGCTGTGACGCTGTCCTTTCCCCTTTAATACTCTTATGTCTTTGAGATCAGGAACTTATTTTACTCATCTTCAGATAGGTAGATATCTCCTGATTCCTTCCAGTCCATTCTTTACACTAAAGTAATTTTTCTAAAGTCCAACCTCAGCTATGAGCCTTCTTTAGTCCCTCTGCTTCTCTAAAGCTATAGTGTTCAAGAAGTTTAAGGCCTTGCTTAGCTCTCCAACTTCCCCTCTGGCCACTCTCACACTATGTGTTGCTTTCCAGGTTCACAAATTCCCACTCTGATGTGTTGCTCATTTTTCTCCAGCCTTCACCTGTCTGGTTTCTCCAGGGCCAGTGCATCCTGCTCACAGCAGCTGTCCATTGACCCTGACCCAACCTCTAATCTATGTGAAGAGTAGGGATTGCATCTTGTTCATCACTGTGCTCAGCTCTGTGTTTATGCATTACGTCTCAGCTCTGTGTTTACGTCTATGCATTATGTCTTCAGTGAATGAATTACGTCTATGCATTACATCTTCAGTGAATGAATGAATAAATTCTCCAAGCAGATGATCAAGAATCTGATGGGGCCTGAGTGTTCCATCTGGGTCAGCAACTCAACATGAATGTGTCATAACATTGCGTTGGAATTGGTAATGCCTTACAAGAAGAGTTTCAGCCCTGTCCAAGTTTACAAATTAGTAAAAATATTGTATGACACAAAAGTCAAGAGTGGAATATGTTGCTAAAATAAAGTAGAAGGATGGGAAATATTATCCTTGTTTCTTCTGCAAAAATTTTTCCCTTCAAAAGCTCTCCCTTTGCTGATTTTTCATATGTTGTTTGGTAGGTGTTCTACTCTCTGCGTGCTCAGGACAGTTTTTATTTGGAAGGCAACATTTGGTGTCTGTCCTATCGTTTCCTTATTCTCCTAAAATAAATATGACCATAACACTATAACACTTCAATGTATTAGGTTTTTTTTTTTGATAGTGTAACTTGTTCCAACCTTGTTTTGCCAATGCCAGTGCAGCACTGCTTCGTGGTATCTTATTCTGGAAAAAGTGACCTATAGGGAAATTTAAAAAGTATTCTTGTGTATTTTTTAATGGATAAACAGAATTTTAAAATGAATAAGCATCTTAAATTCAGACCTTACCATGGTATAGAGAGGAATAAATGTAGATGGCATAATAGCATGAAGAAATCGCTCTATATTCTTTTGAAAAATGAACCACCTACTGTTGACATGAGCTCGCATCTGTAACAGAGAGTTTTTGAAAGATATCTTCAACAAAGTAATGTGTGTTTTCTTACTACAACTTCGTTATTACTTTTCACTCCCACTCTTCACAATGCTAAATACGAGTAGTCAAATAAACATTCATTTCCATAGTCATTCCCCACCTTTTTTTTAAAAAGAAATTTCAATAATACAGAACATTATCTTGGAAATGTACAATAACAAAAAACTACCAGGGAAGTCTGTTTTGTTCAGAGGTCACTATAAGAGCTCTATTCTGGCAAAGAGTTTGTTCAAGAAAATCTATAAATACCTGTGAGCTCAAAGATTTGACCAATTTCTGTTGCTTCCTGGCTGGTTTGTAATACAGTTTATGATAGCCAGGAATTATAAAGCCATGTCTGTCTTGATCTACTACTATTCCTTATACAGGACAAATGTTGCATTGTAGGTGTCCTGATTTTAAAGACTCAGGTAAGATATATTGATAGTCTTTCCAAACATTCTAGAATGCCCTTAAGTACATATGATACAATTCTACTCAAATTGGAGGGTATCTATCTATCTACCTACCTACCTACCTATCTGTCTTTTGGAGAGACAGGAAACAGTCATTTTCTTCTTTAAACTTAAATTCTTCTTTAAAATTTATCTTATAAATATTTTCATTTCATTATTTTAAAACTATAATAACCTTTTGTCATGTAACTGGTTTAAAATGAAATTAGTATGTGTTTCTTCAAAGTATTTATCTTTCTGACAAAGAATTTCTTTGGTACTAGACATTTTTTGTTAGTACATAAGGCTCAAGAGGAAATTCAGTGCTACTCTAAATATGTAGGCCATGATGTTAAGGGTAGGAAGGTCATTTAATATTTCTTAGATATTGTAATAATGTTAATATATATCAGAATTCCATTTTCATTAAAATAGAATATAAATAGCTGCTAAATATCTATGACTTGAGTCTGTGAATCAGAGATTTTGCCATCTCTGTTACCTTGTAAGTGTCCCTCACATACAGAGGGAATAATGTGTGTGAGTCATTGTTACTGCTGGGTAGTCACAATCCACCCATGTCTTAAGAATGGCTTGTGTATGAGTGCGTGTGCGTGTGTGCGTTCATTCTTGTCTGTATCTGTTCTTATGCAACATGGTCAGCTGGGACTGGAGCAAAAGAAAAAGAAGACAGTTGCTGGTCTGTTAGTAAACCATCTTGTGGGATGAAACCAAACCTTACCTACCTCCATGTAATTGTATATAGACAGGTCTGAAATTGCATGGGCATCTGGAATTCTGACTCTTGAGAATTCAGGAAGACACATACCTAGAAATCAAGTTAAATAATATAAACATATTCAAAGCAGCCTAGAAAAATGTGCTGGACTCTATCCAGGTCAAACTAAATAGTATATATACTCAATATGAACATTCACAATGATCAAAACTATGAATAACTGTTTTGTGTCACCAACAATGTATGATTATTGAACAGTACATATACTGTATTTCTTGTTGTAATGGAATAAAACTTACAGTAAAGTTAATATATATTGTGCTTGTCAATTGTTAAAGTTATTATTTTCCCTTATTTCACAAATGGAAATTTCGTATAAATGATCCTCACTGTACATACAACTGGCTACTTTCTATTTTGTGTTCCTTTGTACTCCTGCACACTTATTTCACTGTTTTAAAGACACCTCATTAGCTTGAACACCAGTTGTCCCTTTATTCTGTAAGTTCCTGAAAGTTAGGCTCCAGGATTTGCTCATACTTAAACTCTGAACATGTCACACAGGAAATATTAAATGCATAATTGGCAAATGAGTAACTAACATATTATTTTCACACAGTCAAACAACTCTAGCTGTTAGAGATGCCCTGAGGGAGGCAGGATCACAAATTCAAGCCTAACCTAGGCAACTTAGGGATATATAAGACCTTATCTAAAAATAAAAAAGGAAAAAGGCTGGGGATGTAGTCAGAGCTCAGAGCAAAGGCCCAGGGATCAGTTTTCCACTACTGAAAAAAGAAAAAAATGTTAGAGCTGTCGTATCTATTTTTTTTTTCTTTTTTGCAACAAGGTCTCGCTGTGTAGTTCAGGCTGGACTTGAACTCACTCTGTAGCCCAGACTGGCCTCAAACTCACGGTGATCCTCCTGCGCCTCCATCTGAAGTGCTTGGATTATAGGTGTGTGCCACCATACCTGGGGAGAAGCCATGTCTAAAGTCAGGAAACCTGGCCTAAATGTTCCAGTTTCATTGTTTCCTAGCTACATGATTTTTAGCAAGTCATATGAGTATCTCTAAATTTAATTGCTCTGTTATAAAATGAGGACAAGACTAGTGTAAGTGTCTCATGTTTTTTGTAAGGACCAAAAGAAATCATGCATTTTAAAAATACTAAAGTGTCTAAAGCATAGTGATGGTTTTATAATTATTATAATTATTATTCACAATGATTATCATTTTGTTTTTGTTCTCTCATATCCAAAACTGGTATTGAGAGTAGGCTCTGATACATGAACTCTCCATTTTATCATTTCATGCAAACCTACCACACCAGGGCTAAGAAAGGAGAAAATTAAATGCCTCTAGAGCTTGACCATCTAAAATGACCAGGAAAGAAAGATGAAGGAGAAGACAGTGGAGGGTAAGAGAAGAAGGATGTGGTGGGGAAGAGGAATTATTATTCCCTGTAGCCCTATAATTTTCTCGGACCCACACGCCAGCATCTGATGATTTCCTTTAACACTGTAACAAACATTTGTTATGAGCTCATTTTATGCCACACTTTCTTTTTTTCCTTTTAAAGCTTTATACAAATAATTTTCTTTAATCTTTGCAACTGTCTGGTTAACTTATTATCTCTGCTTTATAGATGAAAAAGAATGACGTTTTTAGAAAGACCAAATGACTTGCTCAAGGTCACACACCAAGTTGACAAGTCAATACCTTGAGTCTGTGTGTATGTTTCAAGCCTAATTCTCTGGTTTACCCTTTGCCTTTTGAGGTAGCCTTTCAGAACATGTGAGGAGTAGATGGGAAGCCTAGTTGGGCTACTGCACATGTATATATGCAAATTTATGTTAAATATATTCAAATATGTATAACCATAGTCACATAATTACTTATAAAACCTTTAAAACTTAGTATTTATAAAATTAATATATTGGATGAAACAATTTTAACTAAAAGACAAATGAAAGTATCAGGATAAAAAAGTATTGGAGCCTCTATGAGTGTTTCTTGGGCATAATGTAGGGGACACAAACGGATTTTTACCTGGGTTCAAAAGGGAAAGAAAAGAGAACATTTTTATCAAACTTTGATACTCTGAACTTTCACCTTTGTGTGGATCACTGCGTGGCCCTTGCTATAATTTGGATAGTAAGTGTCCCTCAAAAGGTTATGTGCTAAAATCTTGCCCCCATTCACCTCCAGAAGATGCTAATGGGAAGTGGCAGAGCTTTTGAGAGATGCAGCCCAGTGGAAGGTGTTTTGGGTGTTAGGGGTACGCCTTTGAAGAGGGTCATGGTCCATGAACTTAAGCCTTGAAACTGTGAACTGAAACCAACCTTTTTCTTTTTATCAGTTAATTGTCTCAGGTATTTATCACAGTAAAAGCTAACACTGATCTCCATGAACAAATCTTAAGAGAAACCATGTTTCTTTTCTGGGTACAGATTGTCTGATGTGGTCACAACAGTGGCACAGGCTAGTAACAGAAAATTTGATAACCCTGAAAAGAAAATATATGTTAAGGTTTTGAGACCAGAAATAGGTTCCACAGCTAATTCACAACATGTCTAGTCCATACCTGACTGAGAAATTTTACTTACTGAGATTATTATTGAATTTATCCATTAACTCATCAAACACCAAGCAGTCTTCAAAACCCTGCAACAAGAAAAAAGTGGGAAAAATTAACCAGAAATAATAAAAACTTACCGATTTTTAACAGAATTTTCATTGGTGAGTATATTGCATAGGCTATATATTAACAGAGCAGTTAAGTGAAATTTCCACAAAGGCAGTATTCAACATTCAATCCATTTCATAGTTTTATTTAATTCTGTCAATTGTTTCTCAGTCCCTTGGGGGAAAAGTGATGTGAAAAGATAGCTTGGAAATCTTTTTCTTTGAGGCTAACATTATGTATTTCCACATAATCTCTTGGAAAATTCTAATTTAAAAATTAGGACTTGAATCACCTTAATTTTCTAAATTTCAAGTTATTGTTACATTTGCCAATGGTAAAGAATACTATACTGTGGTGTTTTGTTTTGTTTTTGTTATCAGGGGTCAAACTCATGACCACAAACTTGCAAGGCAAGCGCTTATGCCACTGATCTAAATCCCCAACCACTATCTGTGTTTTAATCTTTTTTAAAAATACATACAATTACTAGATCAAATAATCCAAATCCTAACGAGTTAGGCAACAGGTATAATCATTGAAATACACTGTTTAGATGGGGATAGTTTTAATACTATATTTTATTTAAAACTCATTTTGAATGACCTGGAAATATTTCAGGAACTTACCCAGGTTTAAAGAACTCACCGCATTCATTCCTTGGCCAAAAAATGGGACAATGGCATGAGCTGCATCTCCCATCAGCACACAGTGTGACTGAAGGTGAAAAGAAGAACACTTGACCGATACCAATGTCTGGGGCGGCAACAGAAAAAAGTCTCGCACCAGGGCTTGCCTTCAGAGGAGATAAGCAAAATGTAAAGGTGTCAAATTGGGTATTAAAATCTCCTGGATTCTCTCAGATTTATTGGCTTTATTATCATAGAACCACTGTAGCGAACCTATGGCCCATGGCAGTGAGCTGCTTGTATCACCGAAAGGACTGCCATCGCTGGTATAGAATGTTATTGAAAAGCATGTAAGAATGCCAGGAAGGATGGGCAGTGATGCCTGTAATTAGAGGCACTGGCATACTGAAGGAAGGGGATTGCACACTTGACCCCAGCCAGGGTAGTTAAGTGAGCCCCTGTCTCAAAATTTAAAAAAAGAAAAGTACTGGGAGTATAGCTCAGTGCGGAGCACTTGCCTATCACATGTGAGGCCCTGGATTCAATCCTCAGATCCCCAGAATAGGCAAAATATGCTAGGAAGAAAATAAGAAAGAGAAAAACTAGTTTCTTCCAGTCCTAAAGTTCCATTGTTCTCATCTTCCTGGTTTGCAACAGTTTGAACCATATTCCAAAAGAACAAGTTTGGCAGCATTCAAAGAAGTTAAAATATTTTTATGTCATATTTGCTAAAATATTTTGTGTCACATCAGGAAATATCGTGAGGTCATGAAATTTTCAAATATATTGGTGTATTTGATCTTCTATGGAAAACTGAACAAATGACATTACACACTTGATTAGACTACAATAAATGAAAATTAAAATTAGTATGAATTTGTATGTATTTAGAAATGAACAATAGTAATGAAAACGGTATTTAGAGGACCTGTAATATGTTGGTTAAAGGCTATGTGGGTTCATTTAGACAGGAAAAATAAGATCAAAAGCTCTATTGTATGACATGCTGACTATACTAAGGACGAGCCCTTCTCCCTAAAAAAACCCCTACTTGTTTGTAATGCATTTATGGCAGTCTGTGGAAGTTATAAATAGAGGAACGGTACATACTCTTAAGGCTTTTAAATCTGGCTGAAGAGGCAAGAAATAGCCATGGAACAAATTTAAAATGACATAAGGGCTAAATTTGGTGTGCAGGCAGAGATTTTTCTCCATAGCTGGAGGAGAGATCGATATGGACTGAATTGGTCTGCAGGAAAGGATGCAAACTTGCAAGTTTTAAAGGTCTGCTATGGGCCAGCAGTAGGTCATCCCTTTGACATACTTGGCTCATTAAATGTTCATAACTACTCTCAAATGCAGGTGTTCTGATAAAGGTGAGACTCAAGGAAGTAAGAGGCAGAAGTGGTATTAAAATTCTGCTCTGCTACAGCTGAACGTTTTGAAATCCTAGTCCTCAGTGTATTTGGATGTGGAGCCTTTGAGAGGTGTTTAGGTCATAGAAGCAGAGCCCTCGTGGAGCGGGGTAAGTGCCCTTTATTAACCCTCTTCACTATGTGAGTTCACAGGGAGAAGCTGCTTTTATGAACTGTGAGAAACTGAGAAAAATAGAGCTCTTTCTAGTACAAGGACGCAGTGTATAGTATTTTTGCTAAAGTAGCCTGAAAAGTCTAAGGCTTACTCTTGTGCTCCACACAGAGACACCCCCAGAGTAGAAGTAAGACTTTAGGAGGGACAGTCAGTGGGAGCAGACATGACAAAAATTCACAGGGATATGCTGTTGACATGTGCCAGAGGAACAACAAATTACGGGCCAGCTAACTAACGTATGAGTTGTCTCTGTGTGGAACTTTGTGTGTGTGCTCAGTAATTTTCAAGGCAAGATCTCCTGAGGTGGGTACTATTATTTATCAGCATTTTACCATGAGGGTTCCAGAACAGGAGAGCTGATGTGGCTCATAAGTGATGGATCTGAGTCTTGAGGCTGCCAGATATACCTGCCCAGCTCAAAGATGTGTCTCTCAGTGGAAGGAAACACAAGGCAGGCTCTGTGTCATGCAAAGACCAAGATGCCTGAGGAGCCCACTCAAGATACACAAGCCTAGGACACTGGTGGCTCATCTTCCAGGAGAAGATGGCCACCTCTTGAGTTTTCTCAGAATTCCTGCTCACAGCAGAACATCCACTGAGACTTTTGTTCTAAAGTAGATTTCTCTCCAGGTCACTGTGTATCAAGTCTAATAAAAACTGAAATAAGTTGCATAATCTTGATTTTAATTTGGAACAACTCAAACCAATAAAGCAAAAAAGCAAAGAACTTACTCTCCAACGAGAGGGATGAAATCCGGAAAGTACTTCTGAAAGAAATCCAGCACATCATTGCTGATGAGATGTTTTTCAAATTCTTCAAAGGGCATGAACAAAGTGCATGTGAAGGATTTGTTCTGTGAGAAGAAGAGGAACAGTGTGAGAGAGAATGGGGCCCTGGCAATGCCCCTTAGTGGTGGACCCCGAAATCACAGAGCTTCTTGCTAGGACCAGAGTGATTGTCCAAGCAGGCTAAAAGGTACTGATGCTTTGTCTTCTCACCCCTAAAGAAAAGCTCTGCCAAGTTTCAAGGGTGCTTGTGGAGAACCATTTGGATGACTCTCCTTGAGTAAAGAACAATTATCTCCATTTTTACTAAAACTGTCCCTCTCTCCATGTACTGATACATACAGAGCTGGCGAGGCCATTTCTTTATCCCTTCAGTTGGCTTTCAGCAATGTAAATAGGGCTGGCTGAGGTGGTGATGCATAATCTTTGAAGAGCGGTGAGAATCACTGTTTCCCTACCCCGTGACTCCCAAAATGCATGGTTAAGCTGGGTGGGATGAAGAGCCAAGAAGAGCCATTGCTCCATGCTGTCAACTCGGACCACATGGAAGTAAGAGGCTATGACTTCCCGGGGCAGAAGCACTGACCCCAAAACATTAGATGCTACCTCAATTGTGTTTTGCAGATTAGTTCTTCTTGTGTACCCTTCCCTCTGCTTATTGATCTCAGGCTACCTACCTAGCCCCGCTCACAGCACTCACGTACTTCCCACTTTTCTCACACTCCCTCATCCTCAAACCACTCTTTTCTTCATGAGTTAATAAAATCTGGGTTGGGCCCTGGGTCAAGGTCTTTGTTCTGGTGAACTACCATCTTGGCTTGACTCAGGACTCCCTTGGCCCCCCATAACTAGAAATATGTCTTAGTGTCTTTATTCTCCCTATGAGTTGCACTGGAATTGGTAGACAAGAATTAACTTACTGAAATTTCAATAACTTTCCGGACTGCAATTAAGACTGGGAAGGTCCTTCTGTAGGTGCCCACTGGTCGGGAGGAGAATTTCTACACTAACACTTTCTCATTTTTAAGAGCACACATCTCATTGCCTGACAGGCCTTAAAGGCTGGTGGTACTTCCTAAAATATAACCCAGGTCTCTGGCTCTGTTGGGGACCTGTTTCCTCTAGGTCTGCCTTTGATGGAGATGGCAGGCACACATACACTCTTGTTATTCATTCAAGTTAAGTGTTTCTGAAAAATATTTGGAGTTGCTACCCAGGTCTTTCCACAGATTTAAAGGTGTCACCATTAAATGGATTAATGGGGGCAGGGGATTTAGCTCAGCGGCATAAGCGCCTGCCTTGCAAGCAGGCAGTCGTGAGTTCGATCCCTGGTACCGATAAAAAAACAAAACAAAACAAAAAAAAAACAAAAAGAAAAAAGGGCCGGGGATTTAGCTCAGTGGCTTAAGTGCCTGCCTGGCAAGCACGAGGTCGTGAGTTCGATCCCCGGTACCAAAAAAAAAAAAAAAAAAAAATGGATTAACGATGAAGACCTCAGTTACGTACATAATTGCAAGAGTAATGAAAAACATTAATTATAGATGCAAGTTTTCAGTTAAAAAGAAAGTCTATGTTACCATGTTAGGAAGTGCAATCATCATAAAGGTATTTCTTGGCCAAATGTGCAGATAATTAGGTTCCATGGCAAACTACAGGAGAGAAAAAGCATATATATATATTCAATGCATTAACGCAAAACCTCTATAAAACAGTGCATATATTATTCCCATAGTAATTTAAAACAGTATCATACATGGAATAGGATATATATTTGCAAGATCTAGAAATTATCTTAGAACGATTTGTGTTCTGTCTTTATAAGCTGAATGTTTGATGCCAGGTGTAATTTAAGATTTAAGAACATACTATAATGAGATGTTCTTTGTTTATCTCTATATACATACACACATATTATACACTTATACACACATAAACACAAAAACATATATCTAAAATAAATATATAAAATACTGTATACATGCAGGAAGATGTATATATGTATTTACTTATAAGTAATATATTTGCCTCATTTGGGTACTTTTTTGTGTTGGACAGAACAATCTTAAGGTTTTCATGAGGCAAACAAAATTTGACAAACTTTTTATCCGTTGTCTACAATATAAATAAGAGTAGTCATATTCTTTTTGTTACTCCTTTATAATGCCTGAAATGATAATCTGAATAAATATGGATAGCTTGGGTAGATCAATTAATCCAAAGATCTACTTTACCCAAACAGATAGATAGATTGAATATATAATTTAATTTATCATTACATAACATATTTTTAATAAAATAAGTGGTCTATTTTACAGCTATTTCAAATTTGTATTTTTCTCCAAATATTTAGACAGCACCTTTCCTATGTGTACCTTACATAGTAAGAAAAACATGCAGGGAAGCGCACAGCCTCCCAGCCAGCATTTTCACGTTGAAATGTGATTACTGCATCTTAGGCACGGTGCCTGCCTGGCTCTTTTTAGTCCCAGGACCTCAAGAAAAGCCTAGCACACAGATAGAGATATGAATAAGTGCGTAACTTTTTGATCCTCAAAGATCTTACAATGCAGTGAAATAGGCAAGATGGATGCATGTAAAAACAACTTCGCTTTAACAACAGTGTAAGTCATAGAACGTGGTTTGATGGCAAATCAGAAGTACAGGACCTAAAAGGCTGACAAGTAAGTTCTTGTTAGGCTGGGGTAGTTCAAGTGAAGGATCTGCGTGGACGAGGCACGTGCAGTTGAAAGAGGAAGTGAGGACAGTGGCTTCTGGTACAGCTGAACTGGCGGAGCCAGGTGGAGCCTAAAGGAGCCGTGTTTCAGGGTGTGGTGAGGAGACCAGCTGGGTGAATCAGCTATCCTTGCTTTGCTTTCTTGGTGTTTTCTGTCATTTCTGACCACTTCTCCAACCTTTAGAACTCCAAAAGGTGAGAAGGGCAGGGGAGATAACAGAAAGTAATTTTTTCTTTTTAACCATTTTCTTCGATAGTAAAGGTCAATGCTTTTGATTAAAATAGTACGGGAGGTAATGTATTTTTTGTCTTTCTCGTTGGCTAAATAATTGTTTATATGTCATTATGATATACAGAGAATATGATGCTGAGAACATATTGGTACACATATTTAATAAACCTATAAAAGAATTCTTAAATTTCAGCTTCTTTGTTCGAAAGTCACAATGTTACTAGCTCTCTTTATGGTATAGCCGTCCCAAGGACAGCTTGGCAGAAGTCTCCTTGTCCTTTCACCACAGCTCTCTCTAAGCCAAAATAATTTGGTGCCTGTGCAAAAAGCAGCTTTAAGATGAGTCTCCAGGGCTAGGGGCAGGGCTGAAGCATAGTGGTAGAGCTCCTGCCTGTTATGTGTGAAGCAGTACCTGGATTTGATCCCCAGCACTGAAAAGGGGTGGGGTCTGTAACATTCCTCAGAAGTTTTTCTTTTACCCATTATCCGTTACCCATCAGAGATGGAGTGTGTCTGCTGCATATATTACATTAAAACAAAAGGAAGGAAAGGGGGGATATAAAGTTTTATAGGATTATTTTGGAACCATGTCAAAATACTCCTGTTTGGATCACATTGCTGTCAATACTGGTTTTTGTTGTTATTCTGTTTTTGTTTTGTTTTGTTTTAGACAGGGCCTCACTATGTAGTACAGGCCAACCTTGAACTCACTTATGTAGACCAGGCTGAGCTCTAACTCATGGCAATCCTCCTGCTTCAGCCTCTGGACTGCTGGGATTACAGGCATGTGTCACCACACCCAGCTATGTTAACACTGTTTTTTAAAAGAACAAAATTTTAAAAACCACTAGTTATTACAGTTAATTATATATAGCTGCAAAAGAGATGTCAATCTTTACTTTAGCAGGTAGTATTCTACTTAAGACTGAGATGTATTTTCAAAAGAATTCTACTACCTTAACATACAGAATTATTGGCTATGAGAACAGGAAAAACCATACAGTAAGCACTAAAAAATTAGTGAATGCATTTTTCAACAGGAAGAAAAAGTGGAAAGGCAGTGAAATGTTAAATTATGGATTTAACTGACTTAAGCAGTTTGTTGATACCACTATCCCACAATGACGATTTTATAGAACTGCATTTCGGGTAGAATGGATTAAATTAGTATCATTAAAATGGATGTTTCATATGCAAATAAAGCATTTAATGTTATTTAATCATCTTCATTTATACGCCTTATACACTTCACTTGGTATTTTCATTTCCTTTAACAAGCTCTTATGTTTATGGCAAAACAAAATAAGAATTAATTTTTATTTTATTTCTAAAAATAAAGTTGTAGGGCCTGAAATACAGCTCAGTGGTGCAGTTTCTGCTTGGCATGTGACAGGTCTTGAGTTAACTTCCAGTACTAAAAATAAAATATAAAATAAAATAAAATAAAGTTGTATATAAAAATTTTTATAAAAATTAGCATACCATTTATTTGCCTCTGGTTTCATGTATCAATGAAACCAGAGAATGAGGAAAACACAATGGAAATCTCTTTGCAACAATTCATTAGGTATTTTATTTGATTAATTATTTAAATACTGCCAGGGATTTAGCTCAGCAGCATAAGTGCCTGTCTGGCAAGCGTGAGGTTGTGAGTTTGACCCCCAGGACAAAAAAAAAAAAAAAAAAAAAAATTAAATACTCTCTGGTTTCATCATGGTTATAAGAACTGGGTTATTAGCATACTGGAAATTGATTTCTGTGACTGTAAAGGCAGAGTGTCCTCTTAATGGGCTTTGAGATTCACCCAGGAGATTAGCAAAGCACATTTTTGGAACCGTCTGGGTGAGTCACAGAGACAGGACTTGGGGTCTGTATCTGGTCTCTCCTTCCTTCCTCTCTGGCACTGTTTCCCTGCTCTGCTTCCAGCCACTGAGAGAGAACTAAGCAGTTTGCTCTGCCATGCCCTCCACCGTGATGTTTCTGCCTTGGAGGCTGCAACCAAGAAGGGAACCCCTGAAACCACTGACCAAGGTAAACCTCTTCTCCTTTAAATGTTTAGGTGTGGAGCGCTGTGTACCAGTGACAGGAAATCTGGCTAACACAACTCTCAACCTTTTTTTTTTCCCTCCCAAGAGAATATAGACAAATGATATTGTGATGTAACACGAATCTCTTGTACGTTTTTCTCCTTTATCTTCCTCTCAAGAAAACATACCAAAAGGTGAGGGACTGATATTACTAAAGGGAAAGCTGTACATCTGACTTTCTGTTAATTGTGAAGGGGTTTTTTTGGTGGAACCCAAATTTGACCAAGACATGCCACTGGGAACTATTGCCCAAGATTATGCTCTTTCACTCCGCTGGGGGAGGGCAGTGGAAAGGGAAGGAACTCACATCCCCATCCTTGGGTGGAATACTCAACTCCATGTAGCCATGAGGAATGTAATGTTGACTGTAATCAAAGCGGGGTTTCTTCATGAGGTGATTTCTGACAGTTGAATAGGCTCCATCACATCCTACAATGAGGTCACACGTGACATCTTTGGGAACTTTGTCAGTTCTGAAAAACAGAACAAATCATGTAAAAAGCAAGCCAAAAAAAAATCTAGTAAAAGTATGATGATATACTTTTACTTGAGTATGAAAAGAAGCAGCTCAGTAGGTAACCAGAAGACTCACTTTTATGAGTCTTTGAGCTTTGAGTCAATAGATGTGAAATTAAAATGAAAACACGTTGCTCTAGTCACAGTTTTACTTATGAGAATGAGAGTGATATGTAACTATGCTGATTCATAAAGACACACGAAGCCACAGACATGTGGCAAAGAGCTGAGCTCTCTGCATGAAGAAGGAGGAATCTTTAGAAAAGGGAAAGGTATCCCTACTGTATGGATGAATGAATCAATGATCAAATTCAGGGATGAGACAGATTTTTTTAGGAGCAACAATTTTGTTTGAGCAAAGGGTCACAGAAGATAAGCTCAAGAAAAGAACACTTATTGTCCTTTATTCTCCAGGGGTGGATCCAGGATACCAGAATCTGTGAATACCCAGGCACCTTATGTAAAATAGCACAGTGTTTGAATATAAGCTGTGCACATCCTCCCATATACTTTAGCTCTACATTACTTACAATGCTTAATAAAACATAAATGCTATGTAAATAGTTGTTAGGCTGTGTTGTCTAGAGAATAATGGTGAGGGAAAGTCTGTTCATATTCAGTACAGATACAGTTAAAGAAATACTTCTGATCTGAGGTTGGCTGAATCTGTGAGAGATGACCCTGCAGATATGACTGACCAGCTGCACAATGTGTGAAGGGGACAAAGGGAAGAGATGAAGAGAATTTGGGATGTAAACACTAATTGTTTATACACATTATTCAGGCAAAAGGGAGAAAGTTAAGAGAACTCAGTTGGCATTTTGAGATAATGACAAGATGCACTTACAATCAGGAAATTCACATTCATTGATTAGGAATCCATGTCATATCCCAAGACTCAGATATGAGGCATGGCTTTTTAGAGGAAACAGAATCAGCCCATTCTATCTGGGCAAGGGAGGGTCACCAATTTCAAGGGAGGAGAGAGTCTGAAACTCAGTAAGGTCACCCATCTCAGAAATGGGAATGTGAGATAGCAGGAATGTTAAGAAAAATCGCAGGCACTGTGTTCAGATAGCGCTCGGGCCTAATTTTCAATCTAAAGTTACCTGACCTCAGTAACTATCTGAATTACCCTTTCCGCTATCATTTGTGTCTTTCAAAAGAGCTAAAGAAAAAAGTTTATACATCCAGTTCTCTACCCTAAGCCTTCACCTCTGAAGCCGTGAAGCCTGACCCGTGTTTACCCGAGCACGGTGATCACTCCTTCTTCAGGATTACATTTCAACAGCCTGTGGCCAAAGTGTATGTTCACATTGGGGTATTTTTCAACAGCTGAGGAAACAGAAAAAAAGGCAAATAGAAATGGAACTCCAATGCTCATTTCACTCTATCAAGTTGAAATATTAATCAATTGCTTGGAATGGTATTATTTAGATATTTATTCTTAACCATAGAAAACAAATTTGCAAAACTGACTGTTTAACAAATGGTCTAGTATGTTTTAAAAAATAAAACAGAAGAATAAAAATACTTTATCCAAGTAATTATATTGTGCGAACTCTTGCATCCTTGTAACTTTTAGTAGCCTTGGAAGGAAACAGTCTCACTATTTCAAAACTTGCCTCTAACCTAACTTAAAGCTTTATTTATGCTTGAAAATAAATATTCAGCCAAACTTCTTTCCTCATATAATGCATGTCTCTACATCTCTTTAGCAAGTCCTCTAGAATTCTGGCTCAAGTTGTCCCAAGTAAACCGTAATAATACTAAGTCTTTTTAGAATCAAACACTGGAATTGGGGCAAGGGGATAAGAACATTTGAAACATCTCATTGAATAAAACTAAATTATGTTAGTGGTTTTCTGATATGCCTGCTAGCAATCTATAGACCTGAGTAAATTTCATTTCTTGTACTATCAATCACTTTCTTATTACAGTAGTAAAATACAATTTTTGCCCCTGATAATGGTCATAAAGATCTATAACTATAGGCTATTTATTATTTAAGAAAAGTTATGAATTACAATACAGGTGTTTGAGCTGGAGTAGACCTTGGAAATGAGGTAGATTAAAACCTTTCATCTTATAATAGAGTAATCAAGATGCTGGAAGGAAAATCTTGGAGGTCATATAATGTAAAAAAAAATCAAATACCAAACTTTTCAAGTTGTATATATTGATTATGTATGTTAAAAATTAATTAAGAAATATTGAATTTTTTAAAAATTAAAGAAAACAAGCCAAGGCATCAGATTTCATAAGTGGATTTAGCTCTCCTTTTCACCTTGATTTTCATCTCTCTCTCTCTCTTTTTTCTTTTTTTAGCTTGATTCAGAGTTTGAAGATTGTTGGAGTCCTGAGTATGGGATTGGAAGTCTTAAAATATTGAGGTATGAGACATAAGTCAAAGAAACTTAGATATGTATAGAAAGTCTTTTTGCAAAGAACTTTTTTAAAAAAAATACAAAATGTGTAGAATAAGCTTTTTAACTATTTAACTTTTTTGCTTAAGTGTATAGTTTTATACCTCGAAGAATTTTCTGCAAATTTTATTCTTTGATACACTTCCTTAAAAAACTGTCGTGTGGTTAAAGAGGAAGAGAGAGAGAGACAGAGAGAGAGAAATGCTGAATGTACTGGTCCCCTTGAGCTCTGGGATTCTCTTTCCCAACCATAGGAGGCTTGTTGAGTGCTTGAAAATTTACTCATCTGATTGACATGTGTGGCACGCTTTGGATTTTGACAATTTTGAGCAATCTTTATATACATAGGAACCAATAAAAATGTATCATGAATAACTTTATTGGTTACACATTGAAATCACAATATTTTGGGTATATTAAGTTCATTAAAATTTGCATCATTCTTTTCTGTTTTTTTAAAAACATGGCTAATATAAAATTGAAAATGATACTTGTGGCTGGTATCATGGCCTCATATTGGACAATGCCACTTTAAAAAGCCTACAGTATAATAAAGGTCTTGAGAAATACTGAAGAAAGACTCTTATTTATTTACTTTTCAATTTTTATTCTTTCTTAGTATATGTACATAGTACATGATGATTGCCTTCTTTGTGGGGTATTGGTATGCGTACATAATATTTTGCAATTTTTTACATTCCCTTTCCTTCCCTTCCCAAGTTGGTTTGGTGCAGGATTATCAAAATTATTTGGCCAAATATTCTTTTGTGACTTGTTTTCTTTAACAAGTTAACAGCATTATATAGCTGGGCATGGTGGCACATGCCTATGATCCCAGTACTCTGGAGGCTGAGGCAAGAGGATGGCTGTGAGTTTGAAGCCAGGCTGGGCTATAAAGTGAGTTAAAGGCCAGCCTGAACTGCCTAGTAAAACCCAGTCTCAAACAAACAGACAAACAAAAAAACCATTACATGGAATAATGAACCATAAAACAATCTCACATAAATGCTCATGCCAAGATATAATTTAGTTTCCAAGGGGAATTTGTTTAGAAAAAATGAGCATTTAAAACTGTCTGAATGTGCTGAATATGTGGAATGACTGACTCATATATTCACTGTTTGTAAAGGAGTAATGGACTTTATATGCCACACAAAGTTTGTGCCAAGAGATTCAGCCTTCATTTTACTAACATACTTATGTCTTTGATGAAATTGTGTGCTGTGCAGCACAAAATGGACAACAATTAGGGAAGTGTGTACAGCATTAATTGTGCTTTTCTCATGTTTTAGCACCTTATTTGCAATTGTTTCATATAAAATATTGGAGACAAAAACCGAGTGGTTAAAAGCACAGACTTTGGAATAACCAGACTTAAGTTCATAGCCAGATTCTACATTATTAATAGTGTCATCTAAGATCTGTAAGTAACCAGTAACCTAAGCCTGAGATGAAAATAATTCCTACTTCATATAGTTTCTGGGAGAGTTCTATAACACACACACACAAAGTGCTTCTCATAGTGCTTGTGCTTGGTGCTTCGCTGAATGTTTACTGTTATTTTTACCTTAGCAAATTCAGAAGATGCCATATAAAGAGGCTGATTTGTATGCCATGCTGCAGACCTGAAAGGCGGCTTGTGGCATTTGTTTTCTTAGGAGGAATATGAATTCAACTAGAAAACTGGCCCCAACTCATGTTTCTACCTGTCTGAAACATAGTCTTCCAAATATAACTATAAATACATGGAATTAAGAATAATTTGAAGCCCTATTTCCTCTGTCCTCAGCAAATCAGCTGGGGTAACTTTCTCATTACCTCTGCTTCTCAGTTCAACCCAATTTGTTTAACTCACTTCAGTTGAACTTGATTCAATTCTGTCCAACTGACCTGCTGTCAACTGACTTGGTGAGGGACTGCGGGGAAATAAAGATAAGTCAGGTGGGAGTGGGAGTAGCATTCTCCAAAGAGCAGGGCTGCAGAGCTGCCTCGAGATGGCTTGGCTTAAAAGCTAGAACTACTTGAAAACCATGCTTTGCTGGCAGAAAGCCTGTTTAGCACAAGTGCCGAAGAGAAGAAATTAACATGAACTAGATTAAATTTCGTGTAGGCTGAAAGGCACACGGTGTGCGATTGGTTATGCAAACTACAAATTTAATTTACAGTCCACTGGCTTTTCCATTAGTGTGCAGGCATTTTTATTATTCAGGGTTATATTTCACACCTTCCTCTTTTTCAGCTCTCCCAACGCTTACGTATTTGGTCTCCTACAAACATAAACCTACACTCTCCGCTCCTACCATGTTGCTGTGACTTTAGCGGGGGCCCTGTTTTTGTGCACAAGGATCACCGCTCTCTTTCGCCCTCCACATTGCTGCTGCTCATCTTTTGGACTTGCACATCTAATTGTCGCTTTGCAAATTGTTTGACCATATTTGTTTTTTTACTAGACCATGAGTACATCAAGTGGATACACATTCATTCCAGTGCCAAAGATAGAGGCATTCAGTACATGACTGACAAACATGTGATTTTCATTTAGATAACTGATAAGATGCAAAAGGGATACAGAAGGCACTATTACTGCTGCTCAAGGACTTTGTAATGTACACAGTTCCACTGTTTATAACCCATAAAAACAAACAGTAAGAAAATCCCAATAAATCATACAGTAAGATGAGTCCCACGTGCTGTACTCAAACTGGTGAATAAAGCATTAGACTTACCATTCAATAAATTGTTGTTCAGATTTTCTCTGCTTATAGAAAGAATATACTGGCAAAAAAAAAAAAAGATCAGGTATTATTTCTGGAGAATGGACAGGCAATTCTTAGTCACTCCGTGGAATTATTTATTACTCAGCAGAGAGCTTAGTTTTTTTGTTTCTTTGCTTTTTATTGGTATATGTTTGCAATACATAAAAATTACTTTGATTTACCCCAATTGGGATGTATATCTTGGATACTGATCATTTTTTATTTCTCCCCCTAACCTCTCTCCCTACAGATCCTCTTCTCCATCTTTGAAAAAATCTATCACCCTGTTTTCTACAATCTCTTCTATATTTTACTCTTAAATTATTTATAGTTTGGATTTTTTTTTTATAGCGGGAATAGAACTCCAGACTTTGCACTTGCCAGGCAGGCACTTATTTTGCTAAGTGATATCCCCAGCCCTGGATTTCTTATGTAAGAGAAATAGAATATTTATCCTTCTGTATCTGATTTATTTTACTTAACATTATGGTCTCAGGATCCATCTATTTTCCTACAAATGATTCAAATTTATCTTTCTTTATGGTTGAGTAATGCTCCCTTATGTATTTATACCACAGTTTCTTTACTCATTCATCTGTTTAGGGACCTCTAGACTCTTTCTATATTAAGCTATTTTGAATAGCACTGTTATAAACATGGTATGCATGTGTCAGTGTAATATGATTTCTGCAACTTTTTCAGAAAGATACCCAAGAAAGATATAGCTAGATCAAATGGAATTTCTATTTTTAGTTTTTTTGGGATTTTTCATACTGATTTTCACAGTGGTTGTACTAGTTTACATTCCTACCAACAGTACAGAAGCTTTTCCCCACATCCTTGCCAACATTTGTTATTTTCTGAGTTTGCTGACTACACTGAAAAATGTAATGATATAAAAACTGAAGAATGGGGGTGGCTGTAAATTTAGTAAGAACTCAGTTCTTAAGAAATCAGAAATAGCAAGAATGTGGAGTTGGTTGGGGGAGGACAATTTCTTTCCTTTTGCGATATAGTGAAGCCTCCCAGGTGGGAATTTCCACCAAACTTGCTCTCTCTCTCTCTCTCTCTCTCTCTCTCACACACACACATACACACAGCAATGTCAGTGAATAAGCTACTTTCGGTTCTTAGCTACAAGTCACTCTCCTCATCTAGATTCTCTGCTATTTGACCCAATATCTTCTATCTGTCCATGCGTGACTGGCGAGAGGGTTTGAATATGATGATTTGGTTTTCCTCAGCACATTCCATGATTGTGATGAGTCACTCTCAATTTAGTACAGGAAAGCAATGCAGCTATGAATCTTGCAGTGTATGGAAACTCTCCTCTGTCTCTGAGCCACTTTAGTATTTCTTGTCTGCATCACTCAACTAAAGACTTCTCTGGATGAACTGGAAGATTATCTGTCCCTACTAGGTTGGCCCCTTTTTGTCCTCAGCAACTAGCACGGTATAGCACACAGGACAATTATTGTTGATTGGAGTAATACATTTAATACATAGTCCTAATACTTAATCTGCGGGTGTAAACTCAATTTGTCTGTTAAGAAGAGATAGATTTTTGGCCTTTTCTGTAGATCCTAGCTCAATCTGCATGTCAATTAGCTAATGATTTATCTCAAAGGAAGGCTCAGGGCACTGCCTTTACCTCCTTCCCTTGGGAAGTGCAGGTACTAAGACTCAGAAACTATGTTCTTAAATGCCAAAACAAATAGTTGACTACTTTTCCAACAGCCATTCACTGAAAATATTGATCTTGCCTTTATTCCAAAGTCCGTAGTTTTTGAAATGTTTCCTTATTCAATCACATTTATCATCTTAAGATCCCCAAAGACTTTGTTGTCGTGAATATATAAGTGTTTTACTTGTTGCTAATCTGTGTGGTCCATGGACCAACAGCACAGGACACACCCTGGAGCTTGTTAGAAATGCATGGAGTACATAAATGATAACTATCGCACACCACCACAAGGTCTGGGGTACCACCTCTTAATCAAAAACACTATTTCTGCAGCTGAGGTTCTGCACTTCCAACAAGCAAGTGGCAATTCCAGACATTAGATTTACTTATAATCAGTCCACAAACCCTTATCTCCAGGGTAAACCTACCTGGCCTTTTGTTCCATAGGGAAGTGCGGATTTTTTTCCTGAAAGAGAATGAATCATTCTTCCTCTCAAAGGAATACCTTGGGATACAATCTGAAATTCAACCAGAAAAAATGATTTCCATTATTATAATCTGACACTGTAGATAAAGACCGCTATTGGTTTTAAAAGGTGATTTTTCAAAGAGATAGGTGTGGCAAATAGTACAGTGTCGCTATATGCATTTTAAAAAATATAATCCTCGCATGTAACTGCTGTACTGTACATTTTTGAGGCAGTATTGAAACTGGTCTGTGACTATTGCACACTGTCCTTTAAATCCAGAGAGTTCGTCGGGCTTTATTTTTTTTAACCTGTTGTTTTCAGAGTGTTTCTTTTAAATTAAAATTTGTAACAGCAGTGAATAAATAAAAATAAATATGATTTGCAAACATTTTCCAAAAATTTGTTTATAAACTGTAAAGGATCCTTTAAGCTTCTTATGGTGAAAACTCATTCAATGAAAGCAGTGTTTCTGACATATTTAGGTTTTCTTCTTAGCCTTAGATCTTGAAATTGATTTAATGTTTATCTAACCTAAACCAGTTTCATAAATTAGAGAACATAATTCATCATTAGAGGAGACGAGTGATTTTTCTCTGATTGACAAAAAGGGACACCGTGACGAGTAAAACTGAGGACGCCTAAAATTCAGTGCAAATTCTTTTCTTACCTAAAATTGCTGCTGTTTGGAGAACAGGAAGGACGTAAGTAGCACCCGCATTTACTAATATTATCAGTTCAAGGACACGATGATGAACTGAAGATGTAGAATACCCACAAAGCCATCAACATTAAAAAAATCGTATTTTTTTTCCTGTGAATGTAGCATCAAGAAAATGGTGCCATTTTTGTTTGTATTTCCAAGCTGCATGACAGTTCTATAACATCAAGCCCATAGGAGGAATATCTATCACATTTGCACAGTCTCTTATCCAAACCTGAGGTGCTTGATGGTTTCAAAGTTCAGAACATTTTACATTTTAGGCAGAGAGTAGAGTACATAAGTGATAACCATCGCATAACACCAGAAGGTCTGGGGCACCCCTCCTAATCAAAAACAGTATTTCTGTAGTGAAACACACTTACACTAAATGAAATTTTGAAAAAAATAAAAAAAAAATCTCACTTCAGTTCAAGTTTTGGTGCCAAATGAGTGATGAAACACTTTCTACTTTTAGAGGATATTTGGAATACAGTTCTGAGTAGGACATTATTGCCTTGTGTAAGAAAAAGCAGGAAGTCTGTCTGACTTTTCTTATTTTGCTCTTTTCACAGGCAGAGCTCTGCCATCCCAGGAAAGCCCAGGGTCAGAAGTGATCCTCAGGTGAGGTTGCAGTCCCCTAACTCCACAGCCTCAAGAATGAGTTTTGTGGCGCAGAGGTCCTTGGCATTAAGTGGTACTTCAAACCAAGATAAAATCTAGACCACAAAGCTGTTAGAACTATCAGGTATTATCTTCTATAAATAAAATACATTAACAAGGTACCTGGTCCTCCAGGCCAATGGCTTTTAAAGCTTGTCGTCCTCTATAAGAAAGGGCCAAGTTAATGCTTCTTCCTTGTGCAGACTTAGTCACTCGCATATCTAAGATATTGGAAGCATACTGCAGGTTAGATACAACTCCTAATATTCTAGCACACAATGACCATATTATTGTATCCAAACTATATTAGAACTGCATCAGAATTTTATTAACAGTCATTAATTCTTCTAAAGAAAACAATAATAGTAAATTAGCATTAAATTAGTATTTAGATCAGTGAGGTTTTTAAAAAATCACTTTTTTTCTTTTCCTTTTCTGTACTAGGGATCGAACTCAGGACCTTGCACTTGTCAAGAAGGCACTTACGCTGCTGAACTATATCCCTTTTATATCCCTGGCCCTTTTTTTTTCATTTCTTATTAAAATATTTTATTCAGAAAATATGAGAAAGTTTTCAAACACTCAGAATCACATTTCACAATATTTATCATAGACTTACCTTCCCTAGCTTCATATAAATCAACTTGGAAATTTCTCTTTGCCAGGAAGCATGCATTTAATGCTCCAACCTAGGAATCAAAACAATTTTTTTCACATGCTCATCTGATTCCACACATAGAGGGATTCATGGCAAAATGAAATACTGGCTGTGGGTGTACATTACTGGTATCTTTTGTTACCTTGAGTTAGTCACTGCTGGAAAGTACCAGTTGTACAAATAGTAAGATTAATATAAGATGAAGTGGTATAATTTTAGAAGTTTTGGTTTCCTTGGTTTCTGCCTCTTCATCCCTGTACTACTGATTGAACTCGGGAGAATTCCACCACTGAGTCACATAAATCACCAGCCTTTTTACAATTTTGTGTTGAGATACTATCTCACTAAATTGTCCAGTCCGGCCTCAAATTTTTGATCCTCTTCCCTCAGATTGCCCAGTAGTTTGGATTGCAGGTAAGAGCTATTGTTTCCTGATTTCTTTTCTTTTTTCAACTTTTTAAAATAGTGAAATATAACTCTTTTTGCAGACAGAACATAAAACAGTTTACAGAATAACTTAGAGAGTAAATCTTTGTAACACTAGAACTCTGATAATCACTATTCAGGTCAAAAAGTAAAACACTGCCAGTTCATTCAAACACTCTTGATTCTATCCTGTTACAGACCTCACCTACTGGTCACCCAGAGTGAACATCACTGACTTGTGATAACCCATCCTTGCTTATTCACAGTTTTGCCACTTAGGTACATATCTCTAAGCCATTTGGCTCAAATTTGGTGATTTTTGAACAAAGCATTTTATATATATAGCATAAAGAAGCATCTTGCTTCTTTACCACCTTATATTTATGAGGGTCACTCATATGATCACATGTAAAATTCAAGCCATCCATTTTTCTTATGATATGATTCTTCATTGCATGAAATAGCACGAATCCCTCCTATCTAAGAACATTTGAGCTATTCCTGAGTGAGAATATATATAACAAACAATGTATTTCAAAGTGCATTTTTGTACTTGTGTTCTTATACACATATGATGATTTTTCTCTAGAGTTTTATGCACACAAGCAGAATCTCTGGTCAAAAGTCTACAGCTTCACCTTTATGCCAAAAGGTTTTAAAATTCCCTATCTGTGGGCTCTGAGGGCTCGTCTTTGCCAGTACTTGGTGTTCTCAAATGTTTTAATGTTGTGGCAGGACAGCAGGTAAGGTAGAGAGGAGTGTGATTTCAAGTCGCATGTTCCTCTTAGGTCTAGGAGTGGACAACTTTTCAAGCCATGTCACATCACACCACTGTGCTGATGCGAATGCAGCTCTCAGAGATCCTCAACCTGGAGCCGATAAAAAACTTTAAAAAGGCAAAGTTTAGTATAACAACAGATAGTTTATTTGGGAAAAAACAAGATGGAAAAGAATTAAGATAGACAGCTACCATGAGGTGGTAGCAACTTCAGAGCTGAAAGACCAGGAGCTCTTTTCTTGGCCCCTTTTGCTGGGGACTAGTGTCTTTCCCATCCCCCAGGCACTAGTTGATATCTGGTCTGTCCTAAGGTAGGCATGTCTGCCTATATTTCTTTTGTCCTTTTGTAGTGAATAAGTAAAAGGGGAGGGTCTATTAGGAAGCAAGCTTACTTAACAATTAAATAAAGGGGACATGTGCAGTTTTGTGTATCTGGTGTAATATTATATTGATGTTAAAGTGAGAAACTACATAGAGGTATATATACATAGGTGAGTGTGTGCCTGTGTGTACATGTGTCTTACATATTAAATAAGAGTCTTAGGTGACTGTCTCTTAATGGCCCTTGCATTTTGTCAGGTGGGTGAGGGAAACTGGCTTTCCTGGTAATTGTGTTGCCTGGTGCCTCTCCCAAATCTAGCTAGCTCTTCCCTCCTTTGTCTTTCTAATTACCCTAACTGCAGAGTCTACCTGTGAAGGCAGAAACTGCTTTCAGTAAGTTTCCTTATTGATCTTCATAAAGCTCAATGAGGTCTATCCTGTCTTTTCCCTATCTATGGGTCTGCGTCCCTACATTCGTGATTAATAAAGAGCACCCCATCACACATTGGTTGGCCATCTGGAGTGTCTTCTAAGGTTGGCAGGTGTGGATCCTATGCTCTCCAACATGTCTCATGTTTGTCAGTTGAGATGCATTTGTGGTTTCTCATAGCAAAGTAGGAAGAGAAGAAAACTCAGGTAGTGTAGATACAATGGGACTAAATCCGTTACTCCTGTTGGTTCACAAAAATATCAAGTGCCAGAAAGGATAAACACCAATGGGATCTCTTCTGTGCTGTTTATCTTGCCAACTCAAATAAGCTCACGTCCAACAAGTCAGAAATTCTTCACAAATCTACCCAGGAGATTGTGCTGTGTGCCCCGGAAGGCAAGCGCAAGAATGTTCGGAGAAGCCCCTTTCACAACTAAACAATCAAGCGTTTTGTAAATGACTCAAATGGTTATTATCAAAGAAGGATCAATAAATTGTGACAGCTTCACATAATAAAGTGCAATAATATAAATACATCAGCAGCATGATAAGTAGAAGAAATAAGTCCCATTAGAGATAAGAGGAAATTCCGTGTGGAACAGTTCTAACTAGACTCATCACAGATTCTTGGTAAAGGCACAGCTGGGTTCCTGACTGTAAATGGGGAAGAAGGTTGAGAGGAAGGGAGAAATTGGGCAACATTTGACACCTACAAGAAATAAGCCAGATTTCACAAGGACAGTTCCCATCAAAAACACAAACAGGCTGGGGATGTAGCTCAGCAGCACCTGCCTGGCAAGGTCCTGAGTTCAATTTCTGGTACAAAAACCAAACCAAAACAAAAAAACCCCACAAGTGATTATGAAAACTTTAGGTATGTGTTTAAAATGTCAAATAAAGCATCAAAGCATAAACTATTCTGATCCCAAAATAATTTGCAAATTAAAAGTTCTATGAACAGCTGATCTAGCATGACTGTGCATCAGATGCGCTCCAAGAAGTTTCCTAGGTTACACAATTACAGACTTAACCAATTTATCATTTTCCCATTTCATGTCTTCCCTACTTCCTTATAGTTCCTTTTTTACAGGTCTTGTGCTTTGACCCCATCTTAGTCCATTATACTGATCCTCACCAATTAAAATATTATTTAAAAATGTATTTTATATAAAAGCAGAGGCATGTGTCTCATGCATTTAGCTGGTAGTTTTCTGTTGGCTCCTATGTTACTCCTCCAGCAATGATTACTTAGTTATTCGAAGTAGCTAAGTAAGAGAAAACTGCATGCTAGAGTTTGGCTCTCAAATGTCTTCCAAAGGCCCATGTGGTAAATTCTCACTCACTAGCATGAACCTAGTGGAAGGTGATGAATATTTAAGAGGTGAGGCCTAGTGGCAGATCTTTAGGTCACTGGAACTGTGCCCTAAAAAGGGATTACCGAACCCTAACCACTTCCTTTTCTTCTTTTTGCTTCCAAATTACCATGTGGTGAGTGGCTTTACTTTGCCATGCACCCCTACCATAATGTGCAGCTGTAACGTAGGCCTGAAAATAACATAGCTAACTGGTCTAGACTGAAACCTCCAAAACTGTGAACCAAAAGAAGCCTTCTCTCTATATAACTTGATTCATCTAAGGTATTTGTTAGAGTGATGGAAAGTTGACTCATGTGCTATGCCTTTAAACTTACAAAGGCTGACCCTCATAAGAGGGAGGATCATGATTGCAAATATCCACGTACTTCTTCCTGTTTATTTAATACATTTTATTTTTGTTTGGTTTTTTCATATTTTTTATCAGTACATGTTTGCAATGCATAATGATTACATTTACTGTGGGGAGTTGGTACTTGTATACCACACATCTTAATTCTTTTTTCTTCCTCTCTTTCCCTCCCACCCTGCTCTATCCATCTCTTGGTCCCCTTCTCATTTGCAAAAGCTCTATTTCTATTCCTTTAATTCTTTTTTTAAATCCCTTTTCCCTCCTCTCCCTCCTGCTCGCTCCATCTTCTGCTCCCCTTCCGATTTGAGACAGAATCTCTCTACTTCTCAGAGTGTATCTTTTGTTCCGCCTTTCGCTGACCCCATGGTGGCAGTTTCCTGGGGCCCTCTCTTTCCTCTGTCTTTATTCAGACCACACTCTGCACTTAAACTGATCATCTTTAGAACAAAAGTTGGACGGTGTACTTTCATCTTAACATATACTCTGCTGACTTTTACTAAGTCTTCAAGACTTAAGGAGTCCCAACTTTTCAATATGACCAAATAGATTTCTGCATGTGACCCTAACCCCTCTCCAGCTCATTTTTTTTGCTAGTCTCAAAACTACCTGTAATGAGAATACCCAAATTACTTCATATTTCTGGAATATACACTTTAATTATAGAATACTATAGATTTACTTTCATGACTTCTTTAAAAAATGAACAGTATACTGAGAATATATTTTGGTCAGGAAACTTATTTATTTATTTTTTATTTATTTATTTGGGAATTGGACTCACAACCTTGAGTTTGCAAGGCAGGCACTGTGCCACTGAAATATATCCCCGGATAGAAAGTATCTCTAAAGTATTTAATTGTATGCAATGTACTTGTGCTTGACTATTCAAGTTATTTTTATTCGAGTTATTTTTAGCATTATATAGAATCACATGGTACACTTTCAGTATTTTTTGCTAAAGTCCCAGTAAGGAGATGACCCACCAAATGGCAATCTGCTGCATGGGACAAACCCATTAGTATACCCTGAAATCCACATCTTCTTTCTACTTGCCTCATTGGCTCTTGAGCCCTGTTACCAGGGAGGAATAGACTAAGACTGACAGGAGAACAAAGGTAACAGAGAAAGGGAAAAAGAAGTGAGTCTGACGCCTGAAATGGAGGGAATCTGCTTGATCTTCCTTTGTTTTGTGTTTTCAAGCACATAAAAATGATTTTAAAAGGGCAGGCAAAGTTGTTTAGAAGGTTTTGTTTGGGATTTTGAATATAGTTCAGACTTGGTGTTTTAGAGAGACCCTATTAAAGACCTGGCTGCTTTTAATTTCTCAGCCGAAGGACAATTGTTCCTCTTGATACAAAACCCCATGCTGAGGTTGCCCTGTACCAATTTAGATTGCCATAAACAGTGCGTGAGTACTTTTTCTCTTACAGTGAACAGAGGAATAGATGGTCGAATGGATGGATAAGGGCAGAGGGCCAAATAACCTAACACTGTTTTAAGGGAGGATGGGTCAAATGCAAATAAAGGGAAAACGTATTTTTTGCAGGCAGTTAGCATGCTTTAGTGCCTGAAGTTGGTTCCATCCCAGATACTACTCAACCAGGTATCAAATGAAGAAAACTCTGACAGGTGAGTTCCCTGAATAGAGACAAGAGTGAGATTTCTGAGCTACTTTAAGAATCACCATCAGGATAGCAAAAATATGTTGGAATGTCAGACAAGGCTGCTAGAGAAATATACACACAAAGCACGAGGGTGAAAGAAAGACTGGTGAGAGGAACTGGAGTCCAAGAAAAAGTACAAAAGCGATTGAGAAGGGGTAACAGAGTGAGATCCAACTGTGTCCCTTGACACTGAGCAAAGCTAGGATGACTTCCATGACCACACGAAAATTCATTCCACCTCTATTTTTATAAGGTCTTAGATAAGGGGTGGTAATGAAGGTTTTTCACATGTAAGAAGCTTCAGAACCTAAAGAAAAGAGAGTGAAGAAAGATTTGTTTATTTTAATGCTAACAAAATAAAATAATAAGAAAGGCTAACAGTAATTATATCCTTTACCGGGTGAATCTCATGAATATTTGCAAAAAACAGAACAAAACAAAAAACAATTCACCTGAACCAAACAACCTGCTATGTAGACCTCAACCCAAAATTTTAAGTCATTTGCTGGTTTTTATGGGTGGAGGATATTTACTCTGGAGGAAGTGAAAATTTGATTTCTGTTTTTAGAAAGGCTGAGAACAAAGCAAGAGGTCTGTGAATGAGAAAGTGCAAAAAGAAAGCAAAGTTAAAGTTAAAAGACTCAGGAACCTAATTTTAGACCAAGAGGAAAAAATTGAGACCCACAGAGTCAACTTTCTGAGCTTCCAGCTGGCTGCGGACTCTCCCCCTCCCAGTCTTGTTGCTGTCCAGTGCTGCTCTCCACATTGACTAAAGAGTGAGTGGTGAGGTGGACAATCCTTGAGAGACAGGGCAGAAACACCATCTGGCACCACATTGGCATCACTCTCATCTCGAGTCCATAAATCCATGACACAGTCAACATCATCTGCAGTTGTGAGTTACAGACTCTTAGAATCAAAGCTGTGCTATTTTGAAGGCACGTTCATGAGGAGATTCCATGATGAAGTGTTTTGGGAGAAATGCATGGGTAACTCCACATTCGGGGTGTCTTGCCAAATCATATAGCCAGTCACATATTTGTTATCTCCTCCTTGGGTTTCTAAGACATTTTAAGAGATATTGCTGCCAACATTCTTGAACACATGAATTCTTATTTGAGCAATATTTTGCTAAGAGGGAATTGAATGGAAGCTTAGTATGAAGTAAGGACAACATACATCATATTGGGTGACCAACAAAGCACTCAATAGCATGTCTTAGCATTTTGAAATTTATAATAAGATGTCATAAAAGAACTGTCACAGCACTTTGGGGAGAAGACACTACAGAAGACAGTACAAAAGACAAACATCATAGTATATAAATATTAATATCATGTAATATTAAACATGATGTAAATACTTGCATAGCAATATGTATGTCTTCTACAGGCTGGTATTAGGTGCTAATTCAATTTTATTGAGTAAATAAATTGGTGAATATATAAACACCTGTGAGTTAAAAGCTGGCAAATGATTTAACCAAAGGTTAAAAACAGACAATTAGATTAACTATGTTTGTTCTAAAAAAGGAGTTCTGCTGAGAGGAGAAGAAGTAGAGTTTTCTGGAGGCAACACCATGCTAAGTGGAGAACTAGCTTTGGTATCCTAACTATGGACAGGCACGGCACCATCGATGTGGGCAAATCCAGGCACTTATATTTTATCTGCTCAGATAGGAGGTGAGTGCCTTATTCTACCATTCAGGTGTAGCACCAGAACAGTAAAATAAGTCAGACAACCAATTACTTATTATTCCCGACTATACAAATAACTACTTTTCAGTTATATCCGACATGATTTTTTACTTTAGCTTCATGTTTCATGACCCTTTTATTCTTTGAGTCAGTAGTAAGCTGACCTATTAACTAAAGTGGGGCCAATGTTTTGATTAAAATGACTATAAAGATTAAACAGTAATTTTAAAAACATAGCTAATTTGCACTCAGGAGGCGGAGGTAGCAGGATCGTTCCAAGTTTGAGACCAGCATGGGCTACAAAGTGAGCCCAAGACTGGCCTGAACCGCATAGGGAGACCCTGTCTCAAAAGGACAAAAACAAAACAAACAAACAAAAAACCCCAGCTAACTTGAGGACAAAATAAAGTTGGGCTTACTTTATTTTTGATTTTTAAGAAACACTAAACTACAAGGATGAAGGAAACAGACACCTTTGTATTTAATTTACATGAAAAAATCTTCCTTGGCAAAGAACAAATTAAAACTAACGATATATTTAAAATAGCTGTATTCAATTATTAGGAAGGTTTTCACAAAAACTTACAATCTGTACAACTGACAATAGTAATCAAGCACATGAGTAATCAATACAATCCCACCAACCCTAATTATACACCCAGAGAGATTCTTACCAAGCCACCACCAATGACAGCTACTTTTTGCCTCTGACTGTCAGATGAGTCCATTGCTGCAAAGTGCTTCCCACAGTTGCTGCTCTGGTCACGAAGGCCAGGCTCGCTCCTCCACACTGATTTCTTCCTGCCTGTCTACTAGCCAAAGCCTTTGTGAGCCAGCTGCAGTGTTTGGTCAGGGCTAACTTCCCTTGGTAATATTTTACTCATTAGTATCCAAAGTACAATCAATTCAGCTTTTTTTTTAAAAGAGAATTTGTTTCAGTAACCAAGTTTTGAAAAGTTCAGCCAAATGAAGACACTAAGCAGTGTTAGTGGTTTTGTTCTTCTGTTTTTATACTTTCCTGAGCAAGACACTTCCCATTTTTAACACATTGCTTACTAGAAAATTGAGAATCTAATCTATACATTACCACTAGGGGAAATGGTTAGTAACATGATTCTATAAACTAATTTCTGGTTTTATGTTAGCTACTCATTTTTTTTTTTTTTTTGCTTTTTTCCATCTCATTTAAAAAGTATATTATTTGTTTTTATGTATATTTTTAAGTTTCAGTTTTGCCTGGAACATTAGGTGGTATAAAGTAAAATAAGAACATAAATGAACAAGCCTTTTCATTTTCTAATGAAAGCAGAATTCAGCGTAATTTTCACCTGGAACTAGGAACTAGGAATTAGAGTTAGACATCATTCAATAGTGACCTCTTGTGGAGAAGTATGGTAAGAGTTGCTAGAAAACTTCTGGGCATTTTTATGTATTTATTTTGAATAGGTAATATAATCACATATTGTTAAATTCATGACACAAAGGATGTAGGACGAGTATTAATTCATCCCTTAATCCTTGTGGTGGTTACTTTTCTCTCCTTGCTGAGACAAAATGCCCGACACCCAACATTAAGGAAGGAAAGGTTTATTTATCTTGCAGTTCATGGAGCTTTCAATCTGTACTATACTGGCTCCCAGGCAGGGTGGCACATGGCAGAGAGCAACAGTTCATGGCAGCAAAAGACAGCAAAAGCAACAAGAACAAAAAAGACCGCAAAGGACGGAGATTTACTGCTTCTTGTGATTCCCTCAGGCCATCTTTTCTATTCTCTTGTTCCTTCTCAGAAATCCAGATCTCCTCAGCTCTATATTTGCAGTCCACAACTTTACTGGAGCTTTGTTCGGGCCAAACGCACAATGTTGTAAATCATCCTGCTGGGCTTTTTGCTCTTGATTTTGCGAATGACCTCTTAAATGCTGTGATTTTCTTTTTTGCTTTCTTAGTGGTATCTTTTGATGAAAGGTATTCTGAATCTTAAAATATTCAAGCTTATTGATTTTTTTCTCTGTGGTTAGAATTTTATGTCATGTTTTATAATTTTTTCCATAATCTTGAGGTCATGAAGATATTCTTCCATGTTGTCTTCTAAGCGATTTTAAATTTACCTTTCATTGCTAGGACTATCATTAACATACAGTTGGTTTTCATGGCTGCTGTGATATGTACACCAGAAACTGGATTTCTCTTCCAAATGAGTACCCAATATTCCCCCTACTAAATGAAAAGGTTTTGTAGTTCCCATAACTACTTCGTCATACATCACTGTTTATAGGTTTGGGGATTGTACCACGTTTCGATTCTATTTCATTTCACTTGCCTATACCAATGTTAAGTCCATATTAGTGCAAGTTACCATAGTTTTCAAATACCTTGATACATTGATCAAGTCTCCCAGTTTGCTCCTCTTTAGTAGTTTTCACTATGCTCAGTGCTTTGCATTTTAATCTAAGTTTTACAATCAGCCCAGTTCCATGGGGAAATGTAACAAAACCAAGAAACAAAAGTTTTTTCAGATATTTTTTACTCTGATTGCTCTGACATTATATCTCTGCCTAGAAAGAATAAAATAAATAAACTTTTAATCCACAAACATGATATGCATTACTGTTGGGAAAAAAATCTTTCACTTTATCCCCAGAAATAAATTGACCTTAAAGTTTAGTTGTTGGATATTAACATTAGTTTTTATATTTGGTTACTGCTTACGTATTATCTGTTCCAACTGTTTGACTTCAATTATCTTGTATACTTAGGTTTTATTTATTTTTGTTGCCAGATTTTGAATCAAGGACTTTGTTCATGTTATGCATGAGGTGTATCACTGAATACACCCTCAGCCCCTATACTTAGGTTTTAAGTGAGGCCTTTGTAAACAGGATATATTTGAATATCTTTAAAATCATTATATTTTTGGATCACCTTTTATTGGTCAAACGTTTATGGCAATTTCAAATAAAATAAAAGCAGGAAAGAGGATTTATGGAACTACTTCAGAACATGGCAAGAATGGTTGGATAGGCTGGGTATGCTGGTGCACACCTGTAATCCCAGCTCTTAGGAAGCTGAGACAGGAGGATTGTTGTGAGTTTGAGGCCAGCCTGGGCTACAAAGTAAATTCAAGGCCAGCCTGAACCACATAGTGAAATCTTGCCTCAAAAAAAGTATATAAATAAATAAAAATAGAGGTTAGAAAAAGGGTACAGGTGCTTGAAGCAAGGGGGGAATATTTTGAGCGGGGAGTTAATGGCCACTACTTAGTGTAAGCATGATTATTTTGTGGTCTGTCTGTTAATTCCTCTCATGGGTTTGTTTTTATGTTTATTTATTTATTGTAAGTACTCATGTCATCTAATTTCCATGTGGACATTTTATACTGCATGCTCAAAGTTATATTGGGAAAAAAATCTCTAAGTGGTTTGAAGCTTAAATATCCTTTACTAAGTGGCTGTGGTGACTTAGCACTTGCTTGGTGAGCAATATTAGTAAAGTCTGTTTGTCTCTAGAATGGCTGTTCTCTTGGTATCTGCATGGCCCACTTGAGACTAAGCTAGTGATTTTCATTCATACTATTTGGTCTTTTAGCCTAGGAGCTCAAAACCCTTTTTTCCCTCTGCAACTGTTAACATGCTGATGTTGAGTGTTATTCATCTGACAAACTTCCTTGGAAGTACTGAAATTGGCAGTTTGGGCACCGATAGTATAGTCTAAAGCTTATGTACAATTCTCCACCTACTAGCTAGAAACTTGCCTTCTTTTGGTACTACCAGAAGCACAATCCAATAGCATATTATTGTCTAAGTAATTTTAGTTAGCCAAAAAATATTTTTAAAGTTTGATACTTTAATTCTTATGAATGAAATATTGCAATCTACTTTACAAATGATCTACATAAAAGTTTCATAAATGTGAAATTTATTATGAGGAGACTGATAACTGTTACATTTCTAGATCATTTATGAGGTAGGCCGAATAACCCTTGAGTTATTAGACAAAAACTTGTATCAAGCAAATACTTGAGATAAAAGAACACACAATTTTATATAGCTTGTAAAGTAATTGGCAATAGATGCTAATTGGCAATAGATGAAGATTATTATCATCATGGTAATAATCTAGCTTTTTTCTTGGATCATTCTTACAATGGATATAATTATTTTGTATTATTATCTCTGAAATATTTCCCCAATTGCTGTAATAAGAAAATTCAGTAATACATGACTCTTTCTCCAGAGGTAACAATCTTCAAATTTCTTTTTGCTCTCTTTTTTTGATAGTCCAAATCTAAATTAAATTTAAACTGATCAAGTAGCTACATAATGCTGGAATATTTTGGAATTGACATTCTTTGGTTTGGCAGAAGAGAAGATGTATAGGATTAGCCAAGAGGAAACAGATCTGGGTAGAATGACAAAGTTGTGATTTTTACAAGTTCAAAAATATAATGACGTGCCAGGTAAAAGAAAGCACAAGGCAGGTTAGAACACAGTTTAATGATTAAAAGTTACAAGTTTGACCATGGCTCATCTACTCCTTCGAAAAAATAAATCAGGTAGAGAACAATGTGCTAGAGGACCCTCAAGAGGGTGCAAGATTTCTGCCCCTTCTTTTTGCAGAAAGCTTTCTTAAGACTAAAGAACTGACAGTCTAATACCCCATCCTCTGAGCTGGAAGAGCTGGGGACTGAGGACATGTTAGGAAATCATAGAGTTAATTTGTATCACTAACAACAAGCTACTGCAAGTCAGTTATTTGCTAATCTCTTAAAGTGGTGTTTATAGGACAGAATGACTTTTGAAGAATTTCATTTATGCCAGGCACTGAATAGTTAGTTATACTTCTCTCTATGTGCTTGTACATTTTTTCATTTAGCAAACCAGCATTATTGGAGAGAATAAAAGTTTATGAAAATGATAATTTGGTAGAAGATTCAATAAATAATATGTTAACTATGTTGTTTTTGTCATTTTTATGTTGGCAGAATGTTGTCTCACCTTATTTGATGAACTCAGCTTGCTCAATCAGTGTTTACCTAGCTGGCCATGTAGGTGCTCTGCTTGGGCAGCTCTCCCTGAATGGACTCTTGCATCTGGGTAGGGTCCACCCTCACTGTCTGGAAAACAGCTCAAGTACAATACTCTTAGCACGATTACTTATCTAAAAGAAGCAACACCTCCATCATACTTATTTAATACCTCCTTCTCTTTCCTTTTCTTGCGGCATGAGGACAGAACTTTGTTAACTTTTTTTTATTGTTAATTTTCATGATTTGCAAAGTTTTGGACACGTTGATTGGCTTACGAATCAAAATGTTCTACACAATAGCCAATGTAAACAGTAACGCCTTCTGTTCTTTCCTGCCACTCATCCAAGGCAAACCTTCCAACTCCTAGTATTAGGTGTGATAAAAACATGGTGTGTATTTAAAAATTGATCACAGTAACAGACATTGCCATTAATTTTCCTCAAAATATTCCCTTTGCCTCCAGTACATTCATCCATTGTTCTTGCTGCCTTGTACAGCAGTTCTGGAAGCCCTCTTTTGTGAGTGTCCTTGTGCTGTCACGGCCTCCTTGATGTTTTCAGTGTCCTGAATCATGTTGACTTTGACTTTGGGGACGAGCCAGTGTAGGATAGTGCCAGATCCAGTGAATAAGATGGATAAGGACTCATGGGAATATTTTCATTTGACAGGAATTGCTGATGGGATAAATGTGTTTAAAGCTAGGGAGAGTATTTTGAGAAAGATTGATGGGAATGTGCCTTTTATTATAGTAACTTAAAAAATTAATATTCTTGGTATTGTTTGATAATATTTTTTGTATTTCTAAGTGGTATTGCTTGGGTTTTTCTTTTTGTTTTGTGGTTTTAGGCATTAACTAGATAATGATTTCTTTTTTAAAATTTTATTCTAAAGGGGGTAAAATTAAACACAACAAAACAGAATGGGACACAAGAAAGCATAAATTTCAAAGCTAGACAACCAGAAATCTTCATTATCTGTCATATTGTTTCTTGTTTTCTTCCAAATGGTTGTCCATATCTTTGCATACAGGGAGCTCATACTAAATAACATAGCCAATCTTTTCACAAGATGTGTAGTTCACTGGCTCCCACTTGCTAAGGGGGTGGGACACGGGATGGGGGACAGGACGACATAAAATGTTTGATTTTCAGCCCGCGTGCCGGTAGGCTCACAGCCACCCCCCAGAGAGGGGAGGAGTTCCTTGTTCTCCCGGCACCCTGAGTCAACTGCGTGGTGCAGGTCTCGAGGCACCAGGGTCTCTCTCCTTTGGGCAGCCAAAAGTCTGCCACATTTACCTGCTATTTCTTTCTGATGAATTGCCCATTACATTTCCAAAGTTCAGGGCAGCAGGCTGGTTGCTGGTTTGCTCAGCGCCCTAAGTTCCAACATGGCATGGATCTAGATAATGATTTCTTATTACTGAAGTGTGTGATAACTATTATTTCACCATTGTCCATTCTTTCAACAGTTGTATCATAATTTTAGGTGGGTCAATATTCAATAGTTTTTATAACTATAACTCTTCCAATTCAATAATAGTTATTTTCATTTCCTGCAAAAATACAACTATTTTTATTTTTCTTTTTTAAAAAATTTTATTTAAAGAGAAAAAAAAACAAAACAGAATAAAGGGTAGCAACAATACAGAATTCCAAAGAAAAAAGGAAAAGAACAACAACAAAAAACCCTAAGAAATTATTGCTTGACAAATTACATACTGACTTCTTGGAAATAGTTGTTCAAATTACAAAGTTAAAACATGTAAAGTAGACATTCAAACAGTGAGACTGTTAACAGTTCTGCTCCACAATCTGACAAAAACAGCAATATGGTCATGCATCTTACCCACTCAAATATACATGTGATTATATCAAAAGGGTAAAATTAAGCACAACAAAACAGAACAAAGCGGATCACAAGAAAGTAATGTAAGAGACATAAATTTCAAAGCTAGACAATTAGAGATATTCACTCTCAATTATATTGACTCTTGTTTTCTTCCAAATAGTTGTCCGTATTGTCACATACAGGGAATTCACATGAAACAACATAGTATGGAATTGATCTGAGCAGGATGAGGAGAGCATTTCAGGTATTCAAGACCAGACATTAGGGAAGCCAAGAATGGCTGTCATAGTGTGTCTCATTCTCCTCAAAACAGCTGTCCATACCTTCATATGTGTTGAACTTAAATAAGACAAAGCAAGCTAAGATCACTTTGAACAAAATGTGATAGTTTTGCTGGATTTCACATCATGACATTATGGAATCAGCACTGGGTATTGTAATGTCTCTTTTTCTTCAAAGCAGTTGTTCATTTCAACATGTGTTATATAGTTGGTTCTCGTAAATTGTATATTAGCTCTACACATGCATGAGTCTCTACATGTATATCTATCATTTCTGTATTGGAAAAACAAAACAAAGCAAGATAAAACAAAACAATTCCTAGAAAAGCATGAGGCAAAAAAATCACATAAAACTGCAATACTAGGTGATCTACAATGGTTACCATGATGTCTCAGCAGTATATAACATTAATAAAAATGAAGCATTGGAGACATTATAAGACTTCAAAAGCAAGTAATAGTCAAACCAGAGTGGGTATCTTAGTGAATCTTGTCATCTTCAGTGCAGTTGCCTATACTCTTAGGCTTGATGCTATCAATCATAACAGATTTAAATAAAATCAGTCAATACAAAGTAGCAATCTAACAAACCAGACTGAAATAAGATCAGTCATAATAAGACAGTATAAGTTATAAAGGGCTTCAGATTAAGTTGATAGGAAATTAGGGATGATTACCATAATATGTCCTCTTATTTTTGGGATAGCGGACCATGTCAAGTCTAGTGTAAGTAGACAAACTGGAACAGCACGTAATCCAAGCAGAGTGGTGAGAATAATGTAAATTTTAAATCTTGTTACCCAATTAACAATATCCTCTGCCTCCCTTTTTTGGACAATTCCTCCCCTTTCACTCCCATGGGCTGCACTGCTTGTTTTGGGTCCCACTGCCTCCCTATATAGAGCATCTCAACGGACCCTATCTCCTGATCTACTCTGCCTGTGTATCTCTCTGTTAATATTTCAAGGCCATCTATACTAGAGATTATAGCCAATCTTCTCTGCCTTATTTCTGCTATTCTGTTTTTCTGCCATTGGTTG